>PYAF01001378.1:540202-555795 GCA_007407185.1 Glycine tomentella | reverse complement strand
TAAAAAAAAAAAAAAAAAAAAATAATCTGAAGTGTTAGCAGAAAGTATGCACAAAGATATTAGTAGCAAGTATGCACAAGAAATGATGTAAAAGGTGTATTGTTTACTAATTTGTATAATGATGCAATTATGGTTAATAAATATACAAGATCAATTTAATTGATATGGTTGCCAAAAAGTAAAAGAACATAATCTCATATAATTATACAATCCTTATTATTACACTATCACATGTGAAATCAATCAAAATTTCTTATAATTAAGTAATCACGTTAACAAGAATACGTGTAGAAAAAAAATGAGGAATCAATCATCTGAGAGGTTTCAAGAAGTTAGAGAGAAAATAACTCTTAGAAAAATCTATATTATTCCTTCTTATTTTTTAAAGGGAAAAACCAGTTTATATAAAAGTGGAAAGGTAAGCCACTAATAACTATCGGCCTGTCAAAACTAAGAGTAACTGTTTTCTAGCATATACAGCAAACTAAATTACAGTTACTTTAACAATTATAAGGTCCCGAGGGAGGGAGGGAGGGGGGGCTAGGACCCCTTCCTACCCCCCCTTCTATCTGTCCCTGACTAGAGCTGAAAAAGCAAGTAGAAAATTTGGCATCAAGACTTCCTTCCATGGTGATTTGAAAGCGGGAGTTATGTAGAGCAACTACCTAGATATACTGACTAGGAAGGGGTCTGCATTTGCCAGAAAAGTCAATAAATCTCTATATAGCTGAAGGTGGTCTTCTCAAAAGCTTTTTTTTCATCCTCAGCACCATCAGTTAAACCTTTTATTAAGATGTCCCGCATTGCCTAGGAATGACTAGAATACTTCTCATAAGACTTGGGCAATCCTCCTCCCATGAGCTAACTTTTAGGAGTGAGTTAGGCCCAGTTTGTATCTACTATAGTATCATACATATCTTATCCAGTCTTTAATGTTGGGGCACCCACTAATGTTGAGTCTTGAGTGTGAGGGCTGTGTTAAGATGTCCCATATTGGTTAGGAATATGACCAAAATACTCTTTTTATAAGAGTTGGACAATTATCTTCCCTTGGGCTAGCTTTTGGGAGTGAATTAAGCCAACTTCATTTCTAATACCTAGCAACACTCAATGAAGTTTATCATTCTATTTTGTAGTGATAATGTGATGTTTGTTGGAAAGTACCCCTATCAGGAGAAGAGAAATGCTAGCAAACTGCTCTTTATTAGTATATTATTGGGTGAATGTAATGTGGGTCTCACTGTAAATGGAGATCGGGAATAATGAAGCAACTCTAAATATATCTTGAAATCACTCTGTGGAAGGACTAAGCACATTGAGATTTTCTGCCACTTTGTACAAGTGATTCAGTGGTTCAGCCCAGATGAACTGTTGTTGCAGCATTTAAGTTCTAATGACTGATAGGACAGCCTTACTAAATGGTCCTATGTAACTACATGCCAGCTTCAATGGTCTCTCTTGAATATTAAGTCTTACTGTGCTGGGCTATTACTAATAAAAAGTAATACTACACTAATACTTAAACTAAATTATTAGGCGTCAGAATTCAGTATCAGTATTATAAGTTTATAACACATTTCACAATAAGAATTCCTGTTTTTAAGTTATTACCTGTGTTTGCCTCTCCTTCTCCATATCAAGATTGTGACGCAGTTCCTTTGTTTTAGCACGCTCTATTTCGAGCAATCTTTGTCTTTCCAGCTCTTTTTCCATTTCAGCTACTCTCTCCCTATTGAATAATTATAAAAAAATACTCAGCTTCCAGTACAATCAATCAAAACAATATATAACAAACACCAAAATCCTCAATGAAGAGCTAAAACCTATCAAGTTCTTGCAGAAGATCTGCTTCCCGTAAAGCTGCTTCTTCCAAATGTTTTTGACGGGCATGTCTCATAAGTAGTTTCTTTTGCCTATGAGCTATGATATCTTCTTTAAGTTTGGACTTTTCTCTGATAACATAATAAGAACAAGTTTCAAACACTTAGCCACATTCCTCAACAGCATAAATTGTTAAGATTTCAAAGAAGGTAGACGACTGAAAGAAAAGGTAACATTTAACACACACACACACAAACCCGGCAGTAAACCAAGACCTGCCAATAATTATAATATTTTGCCTTTTTACCTTTTTGGTTGGCAAGGGGAGGGATAACAAGATATTTTAACTAAAGATAAATGACCAAACTTAAAATACAGTGGCATTGTGGACAAAAAAGAAGACAAAAAGACAAGGAAAATAAGAAATACATTATCTCAAGAGAGCTGCACATTCAAATTGGATCCTACTAATTTCTTAAATAAAAATCATAAGCTTTAACATGGAGACAACTCTACCCCAGGGAAGATTTATAGAGTGGTTCATACTTAAAGACATGCAAATCAAACCATACAAAAAGAAAACACTTCAAAGATAAAAGTCAAATTGAGTAAATCATGTCTTATCTACAGGGTTTCTACCATTACTATTAGCATACTTGAAAGAGAAAGTTACAACCACTTACAGGGAACGAATGCACTCTCTGATTTGCTGAAGCCTTGAGACATCCTTTTTGTAGGCTGTAAAGTTCAAATTTATAAAACAAATATGAAGCAGAGTGGAGGATTTTCAGCAACTATAATAGTGAATAAGTTACTACTAGAGAGCAAAAACAAGTGTACAAAGACTTCTGAGTTACTTGGTTACATTTGTGCATGTACTATACCAGAAACAGAAAGTACTTACAGGAAAGACCTGGAATCTGATTCCAATCTTTGGAATCCTCCATTCGTCCTGGTAGTGCATGTTCCTTCTGAATAATGTCTAGCTCCAACTCAGCCTCCTCAAGCTCCTACAAAATACTCAACAATATGCAACTAATCAGATAAATTTTAAAATAACAAATGCATTTAGTTAATGACCACAATACCATATCCTCTTGGTCGATTTTCCTTGAGAATAAATCAAAGTATGAGTGAACTGCTGTTAAGTTGCCAAGGACCTGTTTCAAATTAACTAAGTTAAAAAATCATGACATAAAACAGTTGTAGAAAATTTGGCTACTATGACCAACCATGCATAACAGCTGAAAATAGTAAAAATGCATGACAAATTTGGATAATTTAGTATAAGTAGATAGCAACACTTCTTTGCCTTCTTATTGAAAATTTATATTTCCAACCAAAAGACATTTTTAACTACATGCACATGAGACTCTAACATGAATCAGAAGTTTTATACACACAAGCAGTGCAAATTTAATTGAGCTCCAAGTTTACAAAAGGTTCAAATCTGTTTAGTTGAATATTAACAAGCATAAACTTAACAAATACAAGTAGGCATATCTACATTATAGAAGGAATCTGTCTGAATGTTGTGTGCTGTATGTTCATTGTTCACACGAGTCTTATTTATAATCATATATTAGGGTAAACCAGTATCAGTCATAAATACATAAGAATAAATAAATCAAATCCCTATTTTGTGGTAACTGCATCCCTAACTTATAACAATAGCTATTTACATATTTAAGTATTTAACCCATGTTAGATATGCTATCTAACACGTCATAATCAACACACAGAAAAGTAATTTTGGTTTATTCACTTAGAGTACACAAACTTGGGTAGGACTGAAGATTACGTGTCAATAAATTTATCAGCAGCTATACATTATTACAAGTTGCATGTATAAATCATTTTGATGCAAACAACATTTTGGCGTTCCTGAAAATTGAAAGGATGACATGGTTGTTTTAAGTATATTCATTATTACCTGGACAACAGATTCACGTGTATTAGCAAAGTCCGGGTCATACTGCTTTGAAGAATTCTGAGAAAGTACTTCTTTCAGGGCCTTACATATAACCATAATTTAGGAATTCAGTATGAGATAAGAAAAAACAAAATACAAAATTATGCTTTGAACATGAAAACGATTTAATTTTTTTTGTCTAAACTGGCATGAATGACTAGTTTCTTTATAAAAGATACCTCTTTGGCCTCATCTCCTTCATCCCTCAATCTACACAGGAGTTGACAAGTCCTCTTTTCGAGGTCTCCAAGTTTGCCATCTAGAAAAGCAATAGATAACAATATGTAAAATTAAAAGATGTACAACATAATCCGAAATTGTAAAATGCTCATATCATACAAATATACCAAGGATAAAGATTGATACCATGTTTTGTTGACCCTAAAGTTTCAACATTTTCCCATAAATTTTGAGGAATCAAAGAAATATCTTCAGCTGGTGAGTACAAGCAGGCATAAGCAATAAGTGCTAATGAAAGTTGCAGGATAGGACCATCTTGCGATGGTTGCGCATTACACAAACAACAAATGCTATCAGCTGCCACAAGAAAAGATTGCAAATGATGGCGCTCAGCAAATGGAATGTAATTTGAAAGAAGTGCCATTGCATGAATCCTTAGTTGTAATGACAAATCAGATGATGCCAGCACAACAACTTCATCCCAAGTACTAGAAACCAGACGAGAAAGAACGTAATCAGGAATGGATAAAACTAAATTATTTCGAATGAGGTCGGTGCAAATTTTAAAATTCATCACAGCTCTTTCTCCATTTGTACATTGGCCAAGAAGTATTCCCAAATGCTTAACTGCTATAATACGTTGCTCCGGTTCAGCATGGGCTAGCAGAGTACAAAATAGATCTATCAGAGGAACCTCACTTTCTTGACTATTATAAATGCCTCTAGCAATTAAAGAAGATAACCACTTATCACTCCGCAAACGCCAAGATATTTTTGGCGCACTGCAAGAAACATTCTTTATTGTGGAACATATTATGCCTACCATACCATCCAGGCAAAAGCTATAGGTTAATCCAAGTAAACAATCAAGCATCAAGCAAGAAACTTCCCAGCAACTGCTTTCTTGAAGCATAACAATCAATTCACAAAGGCCTTGAAGACCAAATCTCCAATGAAGTGTGAATATGTCAGATGATTTAGTTGGTGAAGAATTTTGGTCATCATCTTCAGTTTTATGAAATTTTTGAGAAACTGATGTCAAACATTTTGAAAATACAAAACATTCTGCTGATGCTATCGTTAGTTTTCTACTTATCTGATGATGAAGATTCCAACAGCACTCAATAGCTGGATTAAGTTCTGAAATGAGACCCTCTATATCCTTAGAAAAGCCTTCTAAATCATCAGAAGGTAAATGAAAATGACCAACATCAGAGTTGTTAATTTCTACATTATGAACATCATTCACACATGAAGTGCAACAGACATCACTAAGAAACCATGGATTCGGTTTCAAGTTATCATCAGAAAGTCCACCAACATTTCCATGAGGATAAGGAGGCAGCTGAAGAGGAATCACACCAAATTCTGTTAGTGCATTCACTAATAGTAATTTGCAATTATCCATAACACATTGAAATGCACTGAGATAATCAAAGAAAGAAGTTGTTGGGGCAAAAGCAGCAAAGTTTGCCAGTTTCAATAAAGACTGCAAAAACTCCCTCCTATATCGGATAGATAAATCAGGAAAAATTGTAGCCAAAATATAAATAGCCAGCGCTATATTGTATTCTTTATCTTCAAAACTATGTTCAATCTCACTCTTTTGTTTCAGTTTCATGAAAAGCATGTTAAAGCACAACTCCTCAAAGTTAAGACAAGAATCACCATCCAATAGCTTTTCATCATGAGAGATCTTAGACAAAGAATAAGAAATGATAGGCTTCAACAAATGCAAAACAGAATCAAGAAATGACACATCACAGTATGTAGAACTTGAGAGAGACACAAGCACTTGCACCAGTTTAGGAGTCTCAGGAACCATAGCTTCCATGTGTTCAACTATAATAGCTTCAAGTATGTAAAGGATTATCGCTCTGGCATTCTTTGCATTAAAGCCTTTTAAATTATCACTTCCAATTGAAGAAGCAAAAGAAAATGGCCACAAACACAACTCAGAAAACCAGCACAAAACATCAGGCACCAGAGTGGAAGAAACAGATCTCAGCTGCAAACCAACAGCCTCTAAAATGGCTTCTCCAAAAGATTTGAATTGCCTTTTCATATTAGGAAAGAACTTCCAGAGTTCAGGATATATGGCACAAAAAGATTGTTCCTCATCACATTGATTACCTCGCTCAAATTCCCTCTTAGCAGAAGAACTATGATCAAGCCGTGAATCTTCAATTTTTACCTCTTCATACTTTTTATTGACAACATCATCAACAACAGCAAGGTCATCAGCAAAAATAGAAAGTAAATATGTTAGCTGAGACAGATCAGATGCAAGGAAAATGCGGTCCTTCATATACTGTTTTGCATTACGATATATTGCCATCCAACCAAGAAATCGAACCAAAGGGTATAAAGAACCAGAAAAATGAGAAATTCTCTGCATCCATGCTGAAGAAGGAATTAAATTTCCACAGAGGTAATTATTTTGGACATTAGTTCCAAAAGTTTGTTCTTCACCTCCACCACTTGCAGCAATTACCAATCTTTGTAGCAGTAACCAACGTCGCTCTACCCCATGCATTCTTTCTTTTGTCAAATGCAAACTACCTTCCTTCAGCTGGTGATGAAAAGATGCCAGCAACTTGTTCAAGTCTTCAGCATATTTTAAAATGATATCAATCACATGTTCTGGAGGACAATATAATTTGGTGCCTGTGTGTAAAAAGTACACAAGACTCTGCAGGAGAATTTCATGCATTGAGATTTGGTCTCCCTGCAACCGTTTGATCAAAAAGTTACACAGTAGGGCTTGGTTTTGTCGAACCAAGGTTAGAGCATCTGCATATTGTACATCAAGGGGAGATAACTTTATAACCTGTTCATCAAAACCTTCAGCAGAATAAGCCCCATCTTCCCCATTAGATACTTGTAAATGATATTTCCTGTCCAATTCTGCAGCCTCAAGTAGTATTTGAAAAACAAGTTTATCTCTTTTTCTTTCTATATGTGCAATAGTTTCTAAATTAGGTTTATTCTTTCCAGAAGCCCTTTTAACCTTAACTTTATCATGAGACTGCACCACTTTAAATTCATGAACGTTCAAAAGGTCCATCAGTTTTGAAGAGGCTCCAATAGACAACATAAAATAAGGATTTACATGGCATTCTGCTGCTAACAGCATAGCATCAATTGCAGCATCATGGCTTTCAACAGAGACATCATTCTGAGAATGCAAATCCAAAGCCAGGCGTCTAAACTCAGAAGCACGAAGTTCACAATCATGGTAGTTTAATAGTTGAAAATAATCTGCCTGCAGGTTGAAGTATTCAAAACCAAGGCCAGCATCCAAGATATTAGTAGGAAAATGATGGCTGGCGTGTTTCTCAGCCTCATGTTTGGATTCCAAGCTTATATCCCCAATGTTAGAAACAGAGCTATTTTGATTAGGAATATTAGAGAAATTTGTCAATGTCATACTCTGCAGTTCTGGTGGGGCAAAAAGTAGATTACGATCTTCAATAAAATCAGATTTTCCAGCCGTTTCTGAAACATCTGTTTTTCCATCAGACTCATCTTGACCATTTGACTTGGAAAAAGCGCCTCCACCATTAATGCCAGAGGAAAGATGTGAAATAGATGCAGTTTCATGATCGCTTGGTCTTAAAACTGATTTGCAGAGGTCAACATCAGGTGGCAATAACATGTGTGGTTCCAATATTGAGAGAAGCACACTGCAGATAAAAAGTAAATGGGAAAACAAAAGATATCTGATTAGTTTCTAACAATTTTTTATTAGTCAGTAAATTAGGAAATTTTATATTTTTGTGTTAATTTCAGATTTTCATGGGAAATCAGAATTCCTAGAATTAAGTGGAAAATAAATCGGGAATAAGTCAATCCCTGATATTATGTATTTTTAGGTTCGGGCTTTATTATTCCCTTTCTATTTATTTGCTGTAAATCATTGATTGATGTTTGAGAATGAATGAATATGAGAATAAAATTATTCTCTTTTCTCCTTCCTCCTCCATATTCTACAATTATTAAACTAGATACATCCATGGAAAGTACAAAAATTGTAATGTTAGTTCAGTCATCATTAAACATTAAACTAGCCACATAGAGATCCAAATAAATTATTTTGGCATTGAAGATTTAAACTAAATTATGATTAGTTTTCTATGTAGTTGATAATATAATATAAATTGAAAGAGAAGAAACTGTTTTATTCAATCTAATCATAGAAGATAAAAGATAAAATAGCTATCTTTTTATTTTATTTTTTTATATAAAAGATAAACTACAAGATAAATTGAAAGATACACTTTTCTATCCTATCTGTATTTACAACAATACAATACAATATAGCAAGACACAAGACAGTGACACAATACCTAGGAGCCACAGATCCATGCCTCCATTCTGATTCCAAAGAAGGCAGCACAGCTGGCTTTCGTACAGCAGTACGGATGATATTTAGAGCAATTCTGCAATTGTGTTCCTGCGTTTCTGGAAATGAAGAAGCTAAATCTCCAAAAGCTATTTTGCTTTTTGATACAGCAATGGCAGGATCAAGAAAAGGTTCCAGCATCTCCACAAGAAAGAGGATTTTGTGTTTGAATTCCTGGAAAAGGCATATTAAATAGTATTAACATTATTTGGCTTTTTTTGTTTTGTTTTAGGGGAAATGAAAAGCACCATCTCCACAGATAAAGAGCTCAATCATTTCATCATTTGCAAATTGATAAGCATACAATGTAGAGATAATGAAATAAGAAAGACAAATTATTTACCCATGAGATCTTTTATGTTTATACTCCTTACACATAGAAACACCTTATTATGTACAATCCACTCCATGACTGCTTGATTAAATATACATCCAGGTATCAGATACAATTACCCTACATCCTTACTACCCTTCAACAGTTTAAATGTCTAAGTGCAGTTTACAGAGAAGGAATGAAACGTCATTTTTCTATATTATCGGAAAAATATTTGGATTAAACTCCAATACAGTGTTTTAAAAACCAAACCGACCCGGCCGGACCACGACCCAGTGACTGGACCGGGTCAAGTCTGTCAATGAACCGGCCATGCTTTCAACCTTGTGCGACCTGGCCGGGTCAGTGGTCGAACTGACGACCCGTCAACCTGAACCGGGTCGTTTAGTTTTTTTTTTCTCTTTGGGAATTGGGAGTGAAAAAATGGTGTCGTTTCATTTCTAAAATTCTAGGTTTTTTTTAAACCTTGACTCCTTGAGAGCTGCTTCAACATTCAACTTCAACTTCTCGCTTCCAGCTTCTCTCCTCTCGTAGTCCCACCGCAGCTTCCCGCAGTTGTAGCGTCGTTGCTTTGCACAGTCGCAGGGCCGCCGCTTCGCGCAGAAATTATTACTAGGGATTATTCACTAGTTTTAATATTTTCTATTTTTTTTTTTGTTTCCACAATTACTCAAGATTATTTCTTAGTTTTCATATTTTCTAATACATTCCTTATTTGCTTGAGATTATTTCTGATTTTCCTTTTTTTCCTAATATTTTGCAACTTATTTATTCATTTACCTATAATTATTTTGTGAATTATTTTCCCATTTACTAATGATTATTTCTCAGTTTTCTCCTCATTTACTTAGAAGTATTTTGTTACTTGTTTCCTCTTTTACTTAGGATTATTTCTTAGTTATGGTATTAATATTTGATAGGGGTAGGGGTTTTCAAGAAAAAAAAGGAAGATAAAGTAAACAAAAGAGAATGACGTATCAAGAAAATTTCATTGTGCTTCTTCATATATATAGTACTTTAATTAGGCACTGAAACGTTGCATCTCATATCTCAAGCACAATGTATTAATATGACAAGAGAAGAAAGGAGAGGAAAAGGCAATAATTATTACTCTCATTTGGAGCAAGTACCTTATATTTTCCAAGTATGTCATCCATATGCCCAGATAAAGCTAGCACAATATACTTCAAAGCAGCACGAGCACGAACAAGTGACTTGTGAGCATCCTGGCAGACATGACAGTTCTTAACTTTTAGCCATAACAAGAAGCTTAGTAGAACAGATAATAAGAAACTAGAGAATGATGGAAGTATTTGACCAACTTTCTACATTGCAACCTAAATCGTTCAACAAATGAGCAGTGCAAAAGGTCATGCTAATAGCCACATGTAGTATGAAATATGAAAATACAATGCATGAGAGGTGTGCATAAAGATGGCGATCCACACAGTTAATTAGTATCAGAAAACATTGTGTTCCAACAAGCTGATCAGAAATAATGATCAGTGTTTGTGAAATACATGAAGTAAGCAAGAATGACTAACATACTTGGATTATGCCCAAAAGATCCTCCAAAAGCTCCAGAGAAAGATCAACCTGTGCAAAAAAGAGGCCCATAGACGAGGAATCAAATAATATTTGAATAGCAGTTAACAACTTGACACAAGTCCATTTATTTCAATCTGCCCTCTACATCGATTTGGATATATAAAAAAAAAATTGAAGTAAATGCATAACTAGCTACTTGTTAAATCAAAATCTATATTTACATTAGTGTTCAAAAAAACAAGAAAAAGAAAAACTACTTTACTAATTGTAGCTTCCTACTTTAATTGTTGTTTTAAATACAAGAAGAAATTCATTAACAAAGAGCATGAAGTTACAATGAACTTGGAGAATATGGGACACTCAATGATAAACAGAAAAGAAACAACAAAGACAAAGTAAGAATATTAGAAATGCAAAGTTACTCAATCCTTCGGGTCTCAGCATATATAATAGGAAAACACCCTTACATATATAGTGCGCTTTAAAATCAAATAGAAACCAAACACTTAATCTTATAAAAAAATCATCTGCTAAGCACCTCCCCTCCCCCCAAAAAATACAATATGAACATTCAAATCCCACGGTCATACCAAAACCATATAGTAGCCCAGAACCTAGATTAAAACTTAGCTATTAAAAAAATTCCAACTTCTGGCAACACCATTAAAGCGGGTTAGAAAAAAATGGCCCAATAATCTATAACTGTCACATTAACCAAAATGGCTAAACTAAGTATTTCATAAAGAAAAATTAGCAGTAAATGTAAGAACAGATCTTACATTTTACTGCTAATTTTTATTTATGAGAACAGATCAAATCAATACCAGTTTTTGGTATTATAATAATGATGATGGGGATAAAAATAACTGATAAGGACAAAAAAACACTGCGGGAGATATCTCAAAAGACAAAGAATCAGGTTATAGCATACCTTTGCAATCACTTGAGTCATCCACGGTGCCAGTACACCAGAACACAGATCAATCAGTACACATGCAGCCCTAGCCTATACAATAAGTTAAGGTCAAATCAGCTGCTGACCCAGAAGAGAGTAAATTTTTTAGCAAATTACATTAACAGGCCTTTAAGTTTTTTTGAACTCTCACAATACACTTCCTTGTTTAATGTTTACAACAACCTCCTTATAGGGGTGCCAATGTAATGTTTCCAAACATTAAGGGGTTTAGTGTAATATATAAAAAGGTGTCAGTGTAATGTTTTCAAACATTAAGAAGAGTTAGTGTAGGAATAGAAAAAAGAGTGGTGGTGTCTAATTTTAAAAAAACTCAGGGGGTGCGAGTATAATTTGCTCTAAACTATGTCATTTAGAACCTGAAATTCCGTCAAGTAGGTGTATCTACATTTTTTATTTGTTGATATTACAATGGATGTGCAATCATTTTATAATTTACACTAGCAATATCAATATATAATCTATCTATAAATGATACAAGAAAGTTATAACAATGGAAATTTTTACAGGTGTCATTACCTCCAATTTATAATTTACTCTTCTACTATTCTTTCTATTTTTTTGAAAGATTTTATTAATGTATTTGTCAGTGAATAAATTTTATTAATAAAGAACTTAAATTTGATTTTTCAGATTCTCTCTACCTCTTTAATTGTTTGAGAAAATTTTTTACTTCTACTGTCTGTTGTGGACAGCCCAATGTAACAACATGAGAATATTTATTTTAAATCCCGTAATTACATGTTCAAAAATGCAATACATGAAATTCTCTCTCCAGCTTTTCAGATTTCGAAGTAGAAGTTTTAATTTCTCTTTCCTATTTTATTATGAATTTGGATTATTAATTACCCACCTATTCACTTTTCTCTGTCATTTTCTTTTCTGAAATTTATACTCAGTTATTTAACTCTTTGTCCTTTTTAATTGAAGGTTTGGAGCCTTCTTTCCATCTTATCCCATGGGCACTTTTTGGGTTGTGCAACATGCTCTTTGTTGTTTCTCTTTGCCACAGGAGTCCATCTGTCAGTACATCATGGTTATTGATATGTTTCTTTTCCAGCTCTTTCTTTCCATCCCATCTCCATGTCTCTTTTTTCAGCTCTTTCTTTCCATCCCATCTCCATGTCTCTTTTTTCAGCTCTTTGAATATTTTTTTCTCCAACGAGTAATAATGTGCCACAGAACCTAAGGCCGAGATCAAACAAGAAGTTGAGGAAGTGTTATTCTTGGGCGTCGTCCATCAGCCGAGAGAACTGTTTATATATGTAGTTGGCTGCATTGGGTATTTCTCTCTCTTTCTTCCATACTTTATCCTTACAGTGTCCTGCTGCTGTCTCGCTGTAAGATATATAGCTGGGCTGTTTGGAGAATGCTGGTTGTGCTCCAGGTCCTCAAAACAATTTTGTTTGACTAGATTTAGTATTAGAAGACATAAATAGGTTAAATTTTTACGGCAATGTGGTGATTGGCTCCAGCATGGTGTAAAGCAAATAGCCTATTTAACAGTGTTTCCTTAACAAACACATAAAAGGGATTGTGCAGCTTTGCATTACTATATTTTCTTTTTCTTTGTTGTTTTTGTGGGCTCTTTTTTGTTGTTGTAATTTTCTTATCTTCATCTTAAATCTTAAATGAGTTATTTCTTTTATCAATAGAAACTTAATCCAACCTATATAATAAACTACTTCTATATCAGAATATCAGAGAATAAAAAGAAAAGGCAAATAGTTGACAAAATAAAATTATACAGCCCACAAATCAAGCAGAAGGTAACAGGCTGTACATGAAAAAAAAAAAAAAAAAAAGATTCTAGCTTAAAATTAAGAAATAGTTGCTTGACTAACATGAGATGGTGAGTATGAAGACAGATAACCAGCACAAGCATAAACAAGCGAACGATATGAGCCTGATGTTGCTGTAGCAACAATCTGCACATAATACACAATCGTGAGAACAAGTTTAAGATGCCACAAAGAACACAATAAAATCATCTAGCCAGTTGAGTCTATAATTGCCTTCGGAATATAACCTGAGATAAAGCCTGTTGTACAATAGGTTGCTTCCACTGAGAGAAAGTTTCATCAACAACATCAAAAGAATTGCTCACCCATGGGCGTAGAGCTACAAAAATTCCAACAAGACGGAAACCAAACATTGAATAATACAGCTCTATAAAAAGAAGTTGTAATAACTATGAATAATACAGTTCTATAAAAGAAAACTGAAGATACCAAAATTTGTTCCAACAAGAAATAAAATTTCTCCTTAAATAATATTTTAATTAAAAATTTATAGGAAAATGATCAAATTCTCTTATAGGTAATCCATATATCAATAAAATAATAACATGAGTGGAACATGTCCGCACATTTCCATACTTCAATTTTCACAGAGCTTTATTTAGAAATATCATAAGTCCCCCACATTCCCAATTGTGATCTTTGATGTCAAAATGTATAACAACTGGATGTTTATGTTCCCAAAAACTAATTTAGGTAAGTGCAATTTCATCTATGCTAAGAACTACATTAATTAAGAATAATAATCTATCACTTTCTTAAGTGATATCTTTGATACTAAAATGTGAAACAACAGAAATTGAGGATGACATACCATTGAATTAAGAGACTGGAAACGTAATTTATGGTTTAGAAGGGATATACCAGTTTATCGATAGACAAACAGTTCCCTGTCCATCTTTTACCAGATTTCTATATTACCATGATATTACTCTATGCTAATGGTTTTAATAAAAGAAGAAAGTCATTAAGATCAAGAGAACAAATTTTAAGGAATTTGAAGGATAAGAGAACCTACAAAACAGAAAAGGTAGAAATAAAGCAATGCAGAAAAAGAGAAATCATCAATTAACAAAGCTACCCCATTCCTCTGCAATCCGCATATCTGTTAGAAAACCTACTTAGAAAAATCAGGCACCACATCCTAAATCAGGCACCACATCCTCACTCAATCATTTTCTCTCATCGGAGGTTGCAGAACACAAGCAGAACAGAGGTTGACCAGAGTGAAGAAGCATGAAGATGTTGCAGAAGTGCAAAACAGAAGCAAGATGAAGGCATTCCACAGCAAAAAAAAAAAAAAAAGAGAGAGAGAGAGAGAGAGAATGGCAAGAAACACAAAGATTCAATGCCTCCTCTGACCGATTCACTGCAATCACAGCACTATCGTGCGCGATTGATAACTATGGATCAAACCAGACAAGGACCAATGAACTCTCCAACAACAGCTGCAGATTGACACGACTGGAAGTTGATATAGTTGGAGATTTGACAATTAGAGATTGACACAAATGGAAGTTGAAGCAGCAGGACATATTGGAGAGAACATGGCCATGCTATGACTAGAACAAATTGGGGATACTGTGTTTGACAAAGCCGCAAGGCCAGACATCATTCATTGAAAAAGACAGCCAGAATTTCTCCCACATTGATTTATACTTTTGTATAGATTAACAAAGGAAACAAATATATGAAATATTTAAATAAAAATAAGCAAAACAAGAAAAAGGCATTTGTTACATTTTAAGATTTAGTTTTCTATTTTTATTTAGATATTGTATATATTTTGCCTACAAAATCTTTACAAATCAATGTCACGTGACTTACATCACACCTTGTGAGATTTCCGCTAAATATTGGACAAAATACGAGGTGAGGGACTTAATTTTAACAATTGAGTAACTACAAAGACTAAATGCAAGCAATTAGAACTAGGGGAACCAAATCGTGCATAGGCTAAAATCAACATCAACATCAACAGCACCTTTAACCCAAATTAATTGGGGTCGGTGGTAGATGAACCAAATGATAAATCGAAAATAAAACAAAAGAGAGAAACAGAGTTAAAATAAAAGAATGGTGAGAGGAGAAGAGAAAAGAAGAAGAAAAGAATTAAAACAGGGAACAACTGGAATATAGAACTATTAAAGGGTTTAACCCTCCATCAGACTTATAGTTTTTCTCCACTCCGTCCTAAGACATACCGTCCGCCAATCTAAATCCCACTCCATTAGGTCTTGTTTAACTACCTTTCCCCAGGTAAGTTTGGGTCGACCTCTACCTCTCTTTGTATCTAGCTCTTGGTAACATACTCTTGTTCTAACAGGAGCATCTAATGGTCGTCTCATAACATGCCCAAACTATCTCAATCTATGCTCTCTCATCTTTTCACATACTGGTACCACTGATACCTTTCGTCGAATATTCTCATTTCTTATCTTATCCATCTTCGTGTATCCGCACATCCACCTTAACATCCTCATTTCTGCTACCTCTATTTTATGCTCATGTTGCCTATGTGCTGGCCAGCATTCCGCTCCATAAAGCATTGCCGGTCTAAC
>PYAF01001378.1:492317-540102 GCA_007407185.1 Glycine tomentella | reverse complement strand
TCTTCCAAGTCTTCCCAAAAATGGGTCTTTTCATCTGATAATAATCCCACTTGAGGTGCATACACACTGATGATATTTACGATAAGATCCCCGACTACAAGCTTAACCATCATAATCCTATCGCCTTTCCTTTTTACATCAACGACTTTATCTCTGAAACTTCTATCGATCATAATTCCAACTCCATTGCGGCTCTTGACATTACCTGTGTACCACAACTTAAAACCTGTGCCCTCCACTTCCTTGGCCTTTTCTCCAACCCACTTAGTTTCTTGCAAGCAAGCAACATTCACTTTCCTTCTGACAAAAACATCTGCTAACTCCCTCAGTTTACCCGTTAATGTTCCTATTTCCAGCTTCCCAATTTCATTCTAAACCCCTGGGCTATGTTTGCCCGCCACGCTCGCCCATCTGCGTGTTGGGACCCTTGCCTTTTTGTCACCAAATCCGGGTGGAGACCTGGCGCCTTGCCTTTCGGCATGGACCCTAGCATCTTTTTCACTACATCCCAGGGTCGATGTAGCGCCTTGCCTTGTGGCGAGGACCCTAGCTCTTTTTTCGATACATCCGGGGTCCGATGTAACGCGTCGCTATGAAGGGAACGCCCCAACGAAATATCATAAAGGTTCATCACATAAGAATAGCTAACTTTTTATGGCCGGTTCGCAACTCCTGACGCCAACCCTCCTCCTTTATCCTGACTTGGGACAGGCCATGCATGCATAGGCTAAAATAAAGGAATTAAAAGTGTAATTAAGCCAAATTAGTATTTCCTTCCCTCAAATAGGGGGAAAAAGATCACAGCAAGATTTCCATGTCCAAATTTCAGTATTTCAGTATTTCAGAATGATGTCATAATGGCTTCATTATGCAGTTAATCTGGTACTAAAACCAAGCACAATTTATTAGTAACACTTAACCTGGCAGCAGAGCTTGTACAAGTGGCAGTGCAGCCCAAAAGTCTGAAGATCTCTCTGCCAACTTGCTGCAAAGAACAGGCTGTAAACTGCAGTGTTAAACAATGTACATACTGCAAATTTTGACAATATAATCAACACCAAGGAATTATATATCATTTTATTGAAAAAAACCTGTGATGCACAAGAATAAAGAACATGTAAGATCCCTTCTTCCACAGCCCCCATATCTAATATATTAAGATAGCTGCAATCCCACTGCTCATCTGGCATCTGGAACTCCTCACCCAACAGCTTTGAATAATCAACTAAAGTGAAAGAACTAGAAAGTTCCAAATTTGATTTATCTTCCAAAAGAGATGTTACTTCATCTTGAGGTTTTGATACATCTTGTTCAGTATCTGGATTTATGAGCTTCTGCATAATTCTAGATGCCTAAAATAAAGGTGAACATATACCAGAAGAACACATTAGCACCAATGGATTGAGCACAGATACAAAAAGCAAAAGATAGATATTTCCATTTTTGGTCAAAAGTAAAAAAGAGTATTTAAACTAGATTATGGATCCATGTAATGGACAGTAAACTTTTTATTTTTTTATATTTATCATTTAAGTCAATCTTTGGATGAATCAATTTATATTTTAGTCTCAAAAGAGTTAAAAGTATTAAATTAGTTTAAGGTGTAAAAAAAAATATATTATACTTCATAAGTTTAATGTAAGAAAAAAGAAATGACATAATAAAATATTTTATGTAGGTAATAATAATAAAAATTGATTGCCGTAAAAAAATTATTTTATTTTATAACAATATAGGATCATGTGATATTATTTTAGTATTATTCCAATTTCTTTATCGTTGTAGTAGTATGATATTACAAAATTTTGATAATATAAAAAAATAATATACAATATTATAAAATTAAAAATTGAAACAAATAAAGGAGGTGAAAGTGTTTGAGAGTACTGCAGTCAAAATTCACACATTTAATTATAATACAGAATATAGATTATACATTTTAATAAATAAATTTTATAACTTATTTCTAAAAAAATTAAATCATTTATTTAGTCTACTAAATATTTATATAACATCAATATTTTATTTTGAAAAATTATGGTCTAAAAAATCTTTTAAAAAGTACAAAATAATTATTTTTGTTTTCTAAAGTTATTTAGAGACTTATTTGACATTATTTTTAATTATTTTAATATTATTATTGGGTGTAGATAATTCATAAAAATAGTTATTATGTTATAACATTACAATAATATTATGTTTTTATACACACACACACACACTGAGATATATAAGAAAAATGAAAGGAAATGTTGACAGGGTATTATTATTATTATTATTATTATTATTATTAATAATATTATAGATAATTAAAAAAAAATAGAATTGTGGCGAGAGTACTGTAAATGATGTTGATCAGATTTTATTACATATATATAGATAAACAACTAAATGGGTGGGATAAATACCATTCTACAAACAGAGCCCAGATCAGAATCTTTATATGCCTTTCTCAGAAGCACAAAAATTGCATCTGGCCTAAAAACTATGGCACGGTATGCCAATAAAATTAAAGGTGATGCACTTCGTGATCTCCTTGGCTGCATCAAAAAGTAAAAAGGTTCGTGCACAGAGGGGTCATAAATGTGGAATGACCATAACTTAAAAAAAAGTACAGGAAGAGTAAGTACTATAATTCTATAAAGCATGTACAAGAGACAGAGAATATGGATTGGATTTCAGAAATTAAAATGGCTTAAGTTAAAAAAAAAAAAAAAAATGTCTGTCCAGTATCAACTAAGAAAATATCACCCTTAACAATACCTTTACCCTCCTCAAATACACTGTAAGAAATCACTTAATATCATGCTTAACATGATTAAGCATGGAAGCATTGACTTTAATTGGATGATTTTGGATATGTAAGCACTGATGTGCAGTGACAGTTAATTATAAGATTCCAGTTTCAGCTATAAATAGATAGGGCTTTATGAAGGCACTTTTGGACCTTTGGAGACCTAAAGGGTTAATTGGACCTTTGGAGACCTATAAGGAAATTACATCTATGGTTAATTGGAGCTAGGAAGGAGACGATTCTCTCAATTGAGTACGGAAACAGACAAACTTATTGTGTAAAAGTCAAAGAATGGAAAATCATGTCGTAGCACATGCACACAATAATCACACAATCAGTAAGCACAAACAATAAACCATAGGGGAATGTACCTCAAAGTTAGAGGAAACAGTTAGGGTTGGTGACAGTTGACTACTTTTGGAGACATCAAGGTCAGTGATATTGCCTGGAGGTTTTGAAGTTGTCCTGTAATTAAACAAATTATTTGTGCTAGAGATATTATGAACAACAAAGTAGACTAAGCATGCACACGCACACAAAGATAAATAAGAAGTGTACTTAAAGGGCTTCGGGTGCCTTACACATATTGAGTCTAGCAATGGAATCCATACCAATTTCTGACCAAGAACCAATGAATTAGTTTCCAAAACAAACACATCTTATTAACAGCATTGAATTCTATGATTCTATCAAAAACCATATTATCAAAAAACCATTACAACTATAACCTCTTTCAAAGGTTCCCCCTAAAACTTTTAGTGGCCTTGTTCTTCCCATTTGAATTGAAGCACCAGACTATCTTCCTTTCAATCCCCTGGCCTTTATGGGTCGACTTCTCGTGTGACCAAACCACTAGTACAAAACAAGTCTCTGCTTTACCGTCAATTGATTCTACTCCAACTTCCTCCCAAACACATTCATTCTTAAACTAATATTTCCTATTATGTTTCTCATCCACCTTAATCTCTGCTACATAATTTTTAGCTCTTTCAGAAGTTTACAGCCCAAAATCAAATAGCTTACTTTCCAACTGAAAACTCATTAAATTTACAATGCATGACAAGAAGCAGAATAAATAGCTTATGTATCTCTACAATATGAGGGCATGCCATTTGAAATCTATAACAATATCACAATCCATCAGTTTATTTTACTGAAAATCTTTGTTTGGAATTGAGCTTTTTCTTATTGAAAAAATATTAGAGAATACAATTTCCAATAGAAAAACAATGTCTAGTGAAAATATAAAAGGCAAACTAACCTTTCATTCACCACATGAAGAATAGGATAAAGAGGACCAGCAAGCATGGCAAGAAATCGAAGGTTAGGTTCAGGACTATCTGGAAAGCTGGAAAGGTCTGTCTGCAGTTTTACATACAATGCTGAATGGCCCAAACAAAAATATGGAAAAACAGAACAGAAAAAATAGGAATTATGAACAAAGTCATGAAGGTAAAAATGCTTGGGGTTTACCTCTAGTTGTGGAAGAAATACAAGCAACCTACTTGTCATGTCTTGCAACAACTGTAAACAATGAAACACCAGAAAGGATAGAATAATAATAGAATAAATAAACTGCATAATAAGCATGTTGATGGCAGCAAAATTATGTAATTCACCTGGAGGTGAATATCATGAGGATCCTGTTTGTGAGATAAAATGCTAGGCAGTAAGTAATTTACAACCGGTTGAAATTCAGGTTCAAGACCAGCCACAGAAACTCCTATTAGCTGCAAGAGACAGGTGGCAAAAACATGCTCAGTAAACGAAAACTAAAGAGAGATATTTGAGAGAAGTGAAAATCTGATAAAGGGAATAATGATTTCCATTAGCCAAGTGATTATGAGATTACAGATCTGTATTTATAGACAGATTTACAGATAACAGAATCCTAACTAACTTTGTAACTGTCAACTGACTTTGTAACTGACATTTAACCACTATGCTTAAATCTAACTAGACAGCTGCAGTTGAATAACTGCAGGTCTGTGTATTACTCTAATACTCAGTAACAGCAGGTGACAACCAAATGAACATTTTTTCATAAAAGTTGTGTTAAAAACAGAAAGAGAGAAGATTACAAGAAGATGGAGGATACAAAAGTAGAGAAAAAAACACACAAAAACAAACAGAAGTTCTTAAAAACAAATCAATGTAGAAGAGCTGTGACTGTGAGGAAGGAAAAAGTTCAAAACTTTGTCAAGATGTGTTTTATGAGAAGGCTTTTGGTATACACTGTTTCTATTTGTTGAACAGAATAAATGACAAGACATTTTCAAGAAAAATCTCATGGAATTTTAGGTGGGTGTCAAAGGAATATCTTTGGAGGGGTTTGAAGTGAAGCTTTGCATAGATTAACTTCAAAACATTTCTATTCTCAGTTTATATTCTTCAGGTGCTGGCTTTGTCTTGTATATTTTCCTCCCTCTCCCCCGAAAAATACACAAAATTAAGAAATATAAAAGTACACATCGAAAAAAGTGGGCATCTAGCATCCACTCACCTATCAAGAAGCTTAATGCTGCTAAAAAATATAAGCATCCTACTATCTCATTAACCAAATGTCCTAAAGTAAACAAGGACAAAATATACAACAACTCTATAGGATGTAACTCTAGATTTTAGAACAATAACAAATGATGAAGAGCAGAAAATGGTAAAGCTATTATAGTATACCTGAACAAAGAAAATGGCAATGGGATTTCCACGCAAACAAGATATCCTCACATATCGGCACGGAGTGTAATTTGTAGGGTAGATCATGTCACGTCTAGGTGCTTCACAACGTGGGCGAACTTTCTGAAATGTCTCTGGCTGGGAGGAAAATAAGAACCGATAAAGCACAGACCACAGTGTTATTCATCTTGGAAAATGCATAATTAAAAGAAAAAATAAGCCATATCTAATTGCAGAGGAATTACTAATCAATATAGCATCATTGTCAAAACAAGGAATTGAAGGAGCAGAGTTTAACATTAATAGCGCATCTTTATCAAAAAGCTGAAGAGAAACAACTCCACATTCTGTTGAAAATAAAATTGCATCCACATGAAGTGAAACTCAACAATTGTACCTTCATCTTCTTTACAAACAAGTTTATTCGACAGAATGCTCACCAACATTATTGCTCCCAATCAATTAATTTATCAATTTCATAAAATCAGCAAAACATAATTATATCATGATTCAAGAATAACCTTGTAAAGAAAGATTTCAAGAAGCATGCATCTTGTTGAAAATATCCTTAGTAAAAGAACAGGAGCCTATGGCCCAAAACTTCAGAAAATCCTTGATATAGCACAATGATCAGACTTTCCTATGTTCCCATAAGATTGCAAATACCAAAGGTTCAACCCAAAAAAAATAAAAACACTAAAAACAAATATTAAATAGTCATTTTTTGTCTACCATTTCTAAGCCAGACTACAATTTTGCTTCTGAAAGATGTAATGTCAAAACCAGTTGATCCAGTAAAAGCTTAACCTCAGTAGAATTTGTAATAGTCGGTGTCTATGGTAGTATGAAGCTGTAACGAAGGCCTTTAAGGTGTATAAAAGGTGCACACGTAGGGGAATAATTATGGACCCTGAGTCTGATGTGGCAGTGTGTGATACAGGAGGAAATGCTAGTTAGTTAGAAGAGCAGGGCGCGTGTGAGTTTGGCGCGTACGAGGGAGGGGGATTTAGGTATTTTTTTTACGTTTACAATTCAGTTAGAGAGTAAGAGGAGAGTGAGTGAGTCTAGGAGAGACTAGACACTCTAGAATTGCTCTAGGGTTGGTATCAGCTGTAATTCTTGGTTTCTCTCATAGTTCCTTCAATTAATTAACCACCGTCGTTATTCAGTGAATCCATTAGTGTCCTGTGTTGTTGTGTTTCTGATTGCAGGTGTGCCCATACTGTTGGTACCTTTACCCCCTGAAATCTCGTCAATACCATTCAAAGCTCCCAAAATCAGGAGCTCTGATACCAGTTGTAAAGATACCAACTGTATGGGCACACCTGCAATGAGAAACACAACAACACAGGACACTAATGGATTCACTGAATAGCAACGGTGGTTAATTAATTGAAGGAACTATGAGAGAAACCAAGAATTACAGTTGATACCAACCCTAGAGCAATTCTAGAGTGTCTAGTCTCTCCTAGACTCACTCACTCTCCTCTTACTCTCTGACTGAATTGTAAACGTAGAAAAAACACCTAAATCCCCCTCCCTCGCATGCGCCAAACTCACACGCGCCCTGCTTTTCTAACTAACTAGCATTTCCTCCTGTATCACACTGCCACATCAGCCTCGGCCACATCAGACTCAGGGTCCATAATTATTCCCCTACGTGTGCGCCTTTTATACACCTTAAAGGCCTTTGTTACAGAAGCCCAGATACTCCAAAATTGGAAAAGTATAATGTCATACCTGTGTCAAATACTGATACTCTTTGGACACTTCCAGATACATATCTGAAAAGTATCCAATCTTTTTTAATTTTTTTCCTATAATACTTCTTGGATACTTCCAAATATGTATCGGAAAAGCATCCAATCATTATTAAAAAAAAAAAAAATCTAGGAAATGGTTTGGATACTTCCGGATACATATCCAAATAGTATCCAAAAAGCTTGTCTTGAAGCTTCTTGTGAAGCCATGTTCTTCCTCATGTTGTGAGAGGAATTAGAGTACATACTCCTTTATTCATTCATTGAAGAGAAACAAAATAGATCCAAACAGGGCTGAATATTTAGTTTATGAGCATTCAAACCTTGGACTTTTATCTAGAAAAGATGAAGGGTATAATTGTATTAAAAAAGGAGACAAGGTTGTGAGACATTAGTGGAGATATACATGATCCATTAGATGATGGTTCTAGACTTCTTGAATTGGCAAAGTTGTCTCTTGATGAACCAAACTTAGAAGTTATGTTTTTTCTAGATGATGTAATGACATATCAATGCCTCTTTCTTTACCAATATTCTGCATCGATATAAAATATTTTATCAATTTTTGTTAACGCAGACAGACTGGATCGTATCCTAAATTTCAAAAAAATTGTCGTGTCCCCGTATCCATGTCATATCATACCTGTGTTGTACTAAGTATCTGGGCTTCAAATACCATTTTTTTTGTTGTACCTACTGCCTACTTTGTTTGGTCATAGGATTATATATCAGCATTTGTTCAACAACAATCAAACCTAAAATAAATTGGCAACCATGCAGATATACCATATACTTACTATCCTTTATAAACCATTGACTAGCCAAAGATGGACCCCAAAGGATTTACAGTTGACACACAACCTTAATAAATTAATAAAAAAACACGTGAAAAAAAATAATAAATTGCCAATGATAATTGCTTGACAACTTTCAGCCACAAACCTTGTAACGTAAGCCAACCGCAATTTCCCACTCAAGCACAGACTTGTTATAAATTCGTATATGCGACAACAGGCAAGGCTCCTGCGACAAAGAAATAACTACCATTTAATTACACAAGAAGACACAAAACACGACAAATGCAAGAACAAAAGCCGAACTGCTTCCAAACTTGAAAAATGCACACAAAACAGAAATAGCAGTTACAAGGCCTACAAACTTGCAACAAATCAACCGTTATTCACATCAATCCTATCCACAGTACACACAAAGCAACACACCCTTCCTTTTCATTTTCAAATCTCAACATAACTACTCTGCAAAATCAGCCAAAATCCCTAAACTCCAATAGTTATAGCTGAAAAACAAGCGTGATTTTGGCCACACCATCAAGGATTTTGAGGCGTACACAACCGCAATTGTGACTGCATTAGCCACATTTGTCCCCAATTCCCAACAATATCACAGATCGCCACAACCACAATTTAAAACCTTGCTCAAAAGTTAAGAACCACTCCCTCCCCCCCAAAAAAAAAAAAAACTGAGAAACTCAATTCCGGATACTCAATTTATCTTCAACTATTATTACTCCCAGCTCAAACAGTAGTCAAACACTGAAACAGAGTATAAGTGCAAAACCTAAGTTCTAGTTTCACTCATTCATACATCATCAAAATAAATAAAGTTCTTCATCTTTAACCAGCCCTAGAGTTCAAAAACCAACCGAAGGAAACAAAAATCATTCACTGTATATCAAGAGAGTACAGCATTATAAAAAAGGAATAAATCTAAGGAAAAACAAAAAACAACAAGTACCATAATAACAAGGTGAAAAAAATGAAAATTGAAAGCGCAAAACCTAAGTTCTAGTTTCACTCCATTATGCATCAAATTAAACAAACAGATAAAGAGCTGTTTGGATACAAGGATAAAAGTGCTTTTAAGAGCTTTTGGAAAAAGCTATATATTTCCAGTAGAGAAGTTCTCAAAAGCACTTCTAACTTTATCCAAACAGGCCCAAAGTTCTTCATCTTAAACCAGCCCTAGAGTTGAAAAACCAACCGAAGAAGGAAACAAACAATCACTCACCGTTTTATTAAGAGAGTATTAAGAGATTACAATTACAGTATTATTAAATTACAATAACAAGATGCATGAGAATGAAAAAATATTGAAGAGAGAAAATGTTTAGCGGCATTGATGAAAGAGCGCGCGCGCGCGAGAGAGAGAGAGAGAGAGAGAGTTTGGGACTGACATCGAGTTCTAGAAGAATCCACTCCTTGGTGTTGGTGGCGGTGGACCAGTGAGTGCGGAGGTCGGTGTCGAGAACGTGAAGCGCTTTCTGCGACGGCGATTCTCTCGACATCGCTTTCACCTTGAAAGGAAGAGCTTTCACGCGAGGCTCCAACTCCACCTCCATTTGAACAAATTCAATTCAATAATCACAATTCGCAACACGAACACTTCGTTGGGGTGGGCTTCGGGTTTTATTTATAGTTTTTATGCATTCGATTCGTTTCACTCTGTGTGTGTCATTCGCAACACAGACAGCAACACCAGAAGAAGTAGAAGAAGAGAAGAAAAGCCCCTTTCGGTGCCGCTTCACGCCCAAACCAAGCCTTAAATAATTTCGGAACTGACCATGACAATTTTATTTATTTATTTATTTATTGTACTTCATAGATCTCTTGTCTACTTACAAAAATCAATGTGGTGTTTAAACTTTTAAGGTTTTTTTTATAGAACGTGTGTTTTTTGTTTAAGGTTGTTTGATTGTTTCTCATGGTTGGTTTTTAACCAAAGTATAATAATATAATTACGGTTTTTTTTCTATTACTTTTTTGTGGGCAGTGACTAGTGAGATATTTTTCACAAATTTTGATTTTGATTGTTCGATTATGTGACTGATTATTGAGACTGAATCACGTTTGTAGTCCCACAAGTTTTATTTTAAAGAAATAGTTATAAAGTTTAATTTTCATCTATTGTAAAATAATGTTTTGTAAACTATAAATCATATTAGGTATGAATTTTAAGAGTTAGGAAAATTTTTTTGAGTTGAATTGGTTTAAAAAAAATATAACCCCAACAAAATTGACTAGATCACGTTTGGGTTATTGTAATTGAGTCACCAAATAAAATAAAATAAAGAAAGAAATCATAATAAAATGAAGGATAAATTATTTTTTTAGTTTTTAAACTTTTTAGAAATTTTGTTCATATTTTCTGAACTTTTTTCCTTATTTTTAGTCTTTTAATTATTCTTTATCCATATTTTGAATTTTTTTAAATGACTAAAAGTAATGACAGAATAAAAGTTGAGATTCTAAAAATAAGGACTAAAAATAGTTGAAGAAATAAAAACAAATAATAAAAGTTCAAAGATTAAAAACAAAAATTATAAAAAGTTTAACTAAAAAAAAACCATCAAATGAAAGAAAATTAATGAATAATAAAAAAATTAGAATATAGAATTACACAATATAAATAATTAAATTTGTGAAAATATAAATAATTAAAAAAAATAGTGTGGATTTAAATTGGCTTGAGTTTTACATGTTCAAATATAATACTCAAATGGATGTCATCAAATTTATAATTTTAAAATTCAAACTAAATCAATTATATCAATTTAATTTTTTTTCTTCGGCTTGGTTCGATTTGATCAGATCATCGAATCGATTTGGACCATATTCACCCTTAATATTAAGTTTCTTATGCATAAAATAAGAAAATGATTTTTGAGATAAAAAAAACATGTACATTTTGGGTATATATATATATATATATATATCATATTAATTGATGACTTTTATATTAAAATGGTAATTTATATATTACGATTATATTAAATATTAGTATAATATTTCATATTATTATTGCTTCTATAATATTTGTACTAATGTCCAAAATCTAAGAGGACTATAAATCTTAAATTTTACAACTTTTTCCATTATTAATTAATAGGATTTACTATTTTTTAAATCCATTAAACTTTTTAGAATTTCTAGTCCTGGACTTTTTTTACTAGTTTTGGTCCAAGTAAGGAAAAAAAAGGTTAAGAGCCTTAAAGTAAAGATGAGAAAAAAAAAATCAAAGGATGTCTATTAAAAAAAAGAACTATAAATAGAAATCTTAAAAAGATTAGGGATTAAAAAGATAATAAAACCTAAATAATATTTTTCTAGTATCTCTTATGGAAACAAAGCTTTCATTTTCTTAAAATAAATTAATTCAAATACACACTAATTATATTTTTATCAATTTTCAAAATCATATTTAATTTGTGAGGTTTAATAAGGATGGAGGGTTTTATTTTCTTTGTTAGGTCTTCTTTAATGCAATCAACACCAAACAAATCACTAGATATAAGGACTTCAACAAAGGAAATACCCTTTCATGATAATGTTTTGGGTAATAGATAAGCTCTTTTTGTGATTGGAAAAGTGGATTTGATAGCACAAAATCTTGTGTAGGTGAAACATGAAAATGGGGACAACTTGGTGTCTTGATTTTTTCAAGAAATTGTGAAGTCCATGGCTAAACACAAGCTAATGTTTTAGTCCTTAAACTTTTATGAAAATATGGGTCACAACATTATGACTGATATGTTTAGAAGATATGGCATATGAATGGTGGTTTTGACATTATGGATACGAACAATGGTTTCTTCACAATGAAATTTGATTTGCCAATACATAAAGAAAGAGCAACTATTGAGGGATTTTGGATGTTATTTAATGATTTCATAGTGATCACAAAGTCAAGTCCAAATTTTGTTTTCCTAAAACGGTGGTGGAACAAGCATTGTTTAGATTCATTTTCTTAGGATTAATTTAGTTTATTATGATAAACATTTTTTAATGATCCTAGCGTCAGTCATTGGAAGCCAAACATAGATAATAAGAACACTCTTAAAGTGGAATGAGAGAAAGTTGCGAGGATATGTGTTGAAATTGATCTCAATCATCTAGTGATTAGAAAAAGTGTGACTAAATGGGGATTGGTACAATGTGGAATACGAGGGTTTGCATGTAATTTGTGTATTGTATGGTTGTTATACTTCAATAAATGATGTTAATTTAGGTAACAATGTAATTAATGAAAAGAGAATCATGAAATAAATTTAAAGCAAGTGAGCAAAATGTGGAGAGGGTATCCACGGTGATACAAAAGTACAACATATAATACATTGGGAGCTTTAAAAATTTATGTCTCATTCAATAATTTATATTTTTGAATTCTTTACAAGTGTCTTAAGAGCAGTCATTATCACGTGCTGATTTATTTATTTTCAAGATATGTATGATCACATGCATCAATTCATGTTAGTAAAAAAGAAAATGATTAAATCTTCATATTTGTGAAACCTTCCTTGTTCTAAACTTTAGTCTCATTCATATGAATAATCTGATATAAACAATAAAAAAATACATATTTTTTTTCTAAGAGCAAATTTGTTTGGTCAAGTGTGTATAAAGCCTTTAATATTGGTATTGGATGTTGTAAACTTCTAAATATATTTTAATTCCTTTATATCATGGATGAACAACATGAACTGAGGAATGTCATTCATCTATTATTCAAAAGGATTGACTTTCATTTCCATCTATTTAAAAAATTTATTAGGACAAAATGCATATACTTTGGACAAACTGATATATGTTGGTGTCAATATTATAAAAATCATATCATTATGGGTATAAGAGTTTGAAAAAGACCACTTTACACACAAGATTAGCATGGTTAGAAAAATGATTAACATTCTTTCTTGAGTGGTGATACACGTACCACCAAACAATAACCAACACCCATGTGACACCTAATAACATGACTTAAAATATATTATTTTATTTTTAAAATTTTCATATAAGAAAAAAAATTGGAGAATCAAGTCATGAATGGTACCATTTGTCTCCTCTTCCTTCATCGACTTTGAGCCTCCAACCACAAGCCTTACCCTGTACAGTCACCGCACTCTGTAGAGTAGTTCAACATATATATATAGTCAAAGGTGTTCTATCGAGATTTAGAAGTCCTTCTTCATCTTTCGCTAAATCTAGAGGTGCTTTTTATCCTCAATTTTCATCGCTCCACTCTTCGTAAATCTTCTAAGGTAACATTCAAAACCTAACTTCAATCTTTGATTTCTAAAACCTTCCAATCTATCATGGGTTTATGTCATTCATCCATTTGAATTTGAACCCTAGATTGTGAATTGTAAACCCTATATCCTTGTTTGAAATGAACTACGAGAAAATGAGAGCTTGCATTTTCATTCTTTGATTTGGATCGCTAATCCTTTCACTAGTTTGAAATTGAACCCCTAATATGTTTTATTTTACTTATATAAGCATATTTGGATTGATGTTATGGATGTCACCCCAAGTGGGATTTTGTGACTTTCATTGGTTTTGCTTGTAAATTTGGAACTCTTTATTTGATTTTGTAACTTTCACATCTTTCATGAAACCAAAAATTATTGTAGATGTAGACAAGTTCATATTCTACACACTGTGAGAGTATAATTGAAGATGTATCGGGAAATAACTCAAGTTTAGTCAAATACATTAGACATAATCAATTTCATTAAGTAGAAAACCTAAAAAATGATCATAAATAAAGTACATCCTTATAAACTAATGTACTAAAAAAATAGGTGACTTTGATGATAACAAGACAAACCATGTTATTAACTTGTTTGCATATTTCATAGTTTGAATGTGATTTCAATTAAGAAAATTATTAAACATATGGACTAGAATCCTGCACAATTACCATGTGAGGCATCATATGGAAACAAAATTACATATCTACATTAAAAAATTAAAAATGATTTACTAAATTTTTAATATAATGTCAAAAATAACAAATATATTTTTATTGTTAATCAGTTTGTTTCAATCGGGTGAAATAGTCCCATAATTTTTTCATTTGCATCTCTTTGTTGATAAAATTGTTGCTTATTATCATCGATAGGGGTGTTCATCAATCCAACAAACCTGACAATCTGAATTGAACCAATTAAATTAGTTCAGATTTTTTTCTTATTCAGGTTGGATTTGAACCAAACCAATTGAAATATGATGTTGATTGCTTCAAGTATTGGATTCACACTTTCCAAATTCGAACTAAATCAACTATATATCTATTATTATTTTTCTTCTTTTTAATGCTTATTTTACCTACTATTGTGCTATTTTGAATTTTTCATTGTGTTGTATTTAAGCTTTCCTTTGAAATTAAGGTTTATGTTGGATAATTTAGTTTATTTTCTTTTAATTATTATATATAAAAGGAGTTTTATGATTTAGTCAATTAATTGTGTGTTATTTTTTATATATAATTTATGCTATTATTTAGTTTGTTATAAGTCAATAACATTCAAATATATTACTTATATTATATTATGACATCATTATTTGTCAAAAATGGGACAAAACCATGTTATTTTTTTAATGCTTTTAAAAAAAATTGATCAGATATGTAATGATCCAAATCGCACACGCCACAACATTATTTTCATGTCCAACATGCACTTGCTTAACTTTTTGATGCTCCACATTAGTATGAATATTCAACTTTGCTTTAGTAGGATTCATACCATCCTCTTCATCTTCAACATATTTGTATTCTTGTTCATTTGCTCTTTCAGCATTACATAGACAACTTCTTGCTTTAGGGTGATAATTATTTCATGTTGATAAACACTTTTGAAATCCTCATGTCAAGTGAATGATCTTTTGAATAAGAAAAATCATATTCATTCTCATTGATGGTCTCCATAAAAATGTCATATTTGTTATATTCTTCTTTTATGGTTACCAATTTGTGAACTATTTATTTATGAAAACACAAATTAGTACAAAATAAAGGCGATGACAATTGCATTACCAATAATATAAATGTATTTTTTATAATAATTCATTTTTCTATTCAAGTAAATTCATATCAAATTATGATTAAAAGTCATTTGAATGACTTTTCGACCTTTACCCATATTTTTTCACACTTTCAATATAGGAAAGTGATATTTTCTTGCAGCATTTGAAGAAAGTTTCATAGATAATTATTTGTGCACCCAAACCTACATTAGTGACATAGATTATAATAAAAACTATACATCAATAAAAAAAATAAGACAATAAATTATGTAAATCGAATATTCAATATGTGACACTTCAAATGCATAAAAAGTGTACTTACAATACTATTGCATAATCTCATAGCCATACTTAGACTTATTTTTCCATTGTATAAAACAATTTGATACTCAACCAAGGTTTAAAACAAGACAATTGTATGTCACATCCCTCCAATTGTACTAATCTAAAGAATATAAATCATCTAAATACTTTAAGAACCCAACATTCACATAATGGTTTACTAGAGAAAATAAAATTTGGTCAATGCCAAACATTTATAAAGTCTACAAAAGTTGTCAGTATGTTTATTACTAGAATATAATTTTAGTATATCAATAATTTTATTAATATTTACATGTTTTTCTCCAAACAATGAGTATGTTTGACTTTCAGCTTTGTCCTTAACAACACCTCTTCTATTATGCGTATTCCTAATGCAAAACACACATCTAATGGATTAAATGCAACATTTTAGTTATGTCCCTAAATGATCAATAACTTTGAAACAACCTACATCCTAACCCAATCAATAATTGGGTACAAACTTGAAAATTATCAAATATTTTTAGAGTCTATCTAAACAAGGTGATCTTTATCCATTTCCTTTGTGTAGTGGTCAAATTATTATTCATGTCAACTAAATTTTGGTATACATACATTACTGATGTGTATCTAGAAAATGGTATCATCATCAAATGACAATAAATTATAAGGAATTCATTAATTTAAACAAATTAACATTAATTACATATCTTTTTAGAGCCAACATCATTATCACCTTGCTTATGTTTTCTTGTTTTTATGACCAATTGTAGCTTTTAATTGATTGAATGAACAAGTAATTACCTTTCAAATAAGAGAAATAAATACCAATTAATTGGTAAGTATATTAGTAAGTATTCAAATTTTAAAATATATCTTTAAAACAAATTTTATAATATATAATCAAGTATATCATGATTAAATATTAAATGTAAATATGAAAGAAATGTATAACGACCCACCACTACATGAAACTAGAAAAAAAATACTAAAGTAGAAGACTTTATTTTAATTCAATTAAAACTCTTTAATTAATTTAATTACTGAAAATACTTTTAAATCTTTTTCAAGTTTCCAAGGACAAAAACTAAAATTCATAAATAGCAAGATAAAATAACACATTATTAAAAACAACTAAATTAGCCATGTGCATTATGAAACTACAACCTATTATCAAAAGATACAACAACCAAACAACTTTTCACAACTTAAAACATACAAATATACATAAACAATTCCAGAAAAATAAACTTCCTAAACTCGTTAGTCGGATGACACTAGACATCTTCAAACAAGGAAAATCAAAGAAAGGATTGCGTTTTTATATCCATGCACATCCATCCATGATGCCTTTAAAGGACATATCAACCACCTAGCCATTTGTTCCCATAAACACAAAATTTAAGATCATTACAATCACAACCATACATGTTACATCACAACAATAAATTTATCAAAAATAAACATACTTACAATTTAAAACATCGATGATTAATAATCATACAAGTTCTATCACCTTTAAATCATAACACTGGAAAGTAGTTAAAATAATTCATTCATCACACATAAACAAGACATCTCATTTTCAATCGTCATGAATCATCATCAAGAATTAATACCATACATCATTGTCAAGTATCATCATAAATCACCATCAAGAATTAATCTTTAAATTTATTCATTTTATAACAAATTAGTTTTTTTATTATTAAGTTAACTATACATTTTCATTTTCCTTTTAATCTTAGTTGATGTGTGCCATGTTATAGAGGCAGTAACACCACTAAAAGTACCTTAAAATTTGTATTATATTTTTAATTTAGGAAGAAACTTGAATTTGAGAATATAATAATGAGTAATTTGTATTAATTGAATTAACATTCTTTATTTATTTACTAAAAGAAATGAAAGACCTTTTTAGCTTTGTGATGCAATGAAGGTGTTGAGGGCCCACAAAATGTATATTCGCATAGAAGTGAAGATTAGGTTGGAGAGGGATTAACAGTATGAGTGTGACATAGATGTTTAAGTCTTACAATCTTGATGAAGAATCCGTGGAAATGGGAGAGCTTGTGAAATTTAAAGTAGAAAGGGATTATAATAAATGTTTAAAGCAAACACAATATAAACAGATATATCCAAATCCCAAAGCTAGATTTGCACATTAAAATTAATCCACAAAAATATATTTTAAGTAGTTTAGATTGGAGCAAATATGGATGTTTTAGATCAATATGATTTTTTGTATAACTCTATTCAAAAGTCATCATTGAAATAACTCGTATCTTCCCAGTTTATTATCATGTATTGTATTGCAACGACTAGTTACAAAACCAATTCACAAGTTCAACTTGTTAAGAGACATTATTAGAATATCCATATCTACCCATTTAAAGAGACATATAGCATAGAAGATTGAATTGCAATATATTTTATGTTTGTTGTATTTCATGTGGTTGCATTTCAAAATTTGAAGGAGGAAGGGCCCAATCATGTTGATCAATGTGGAAAAGTATCATGTCTAGTCATGTAAGATTGTAATATGGATTTTTTTTCTTCTCTTTCTTTGTAACTTTCACACAAAGGAAACATTTTTTAGCATGACTTACAACTTGACTCGGAGTTTTTGATGAAGAAAATATTTTCAAATGTTTTTCCACTTTCATTAGCCAAAATAACATGTCACAAAAGAATACGCATGTAATATGAATATGTTAAGCCTGACATACATAATTCAAAACATATAAATTAAAGAATTTTTTTTAAAGTTTCATTGAAAACTTTAGTTTAAATCATAAAATTTAATTAAATCAATTTTCGTGAGATTTTTAGGTGTGAATTTAACTAAAATTTAAACTATTATAAATCTTAAGTGAACGATGATATTATATATCTAATCAAATAGTCAAATATTTCTTGGAATTAATTATAAGCATCATTTAAAATTTAAAGAATAATTAACATATTAATTCATTTTAGTTCATTATAGTTGGAAGATAATAAAGTCTCTTTTGCAAGAAAGAATAAGAAGAAAAATTCAAATGCTACAAGGCTGTGGGAAGAAGAAATTATTAAAGGTGAACATTAATTTTATCTTTAAGAGCTAAACCCCTTGGTGCATTAACCAAAATTAATGAAAATAAGTGTAATATGTATATCACTCGTTATTTTAATGGTGTTTTTTTTAAGGCAAATATGTTGCATTAAGGAAATGAAAATTAACTTACATCAAAGTTGTACAATTATACCCAAAAAATCTTCCAAAAAAACCTTTTAACATTGAGAGATTGAAACAAAACATCATATTCCCTTTTAAGATATTATCACTCAAAGACCCCAACATATTTAAAATGTTATAAAAACATCTTAACGGATTAGTGTACCAAGAGAAGAAGAAGATTCTCAGTGTTAACCTCTATTTTTGTAGTATCCATTGCCACGACATAGCCTTGATTTATGCCACCACACTCATAAGTTTAGGTCTACTTTTCCTATAAACAATTTTGTGAAAAACAAAGGAACACTTCAAAACAACCAAGAGGGGGGGTGAATTGGTTGAATCTTGTCCAATTAAAATTTTAAAATCAGAGTTATCACGGGATCTTTATCACTTTCGAAAATTGTTTCAATACCAACAATCAATATTCAATGAAATTCCCTTTTCACAAAGAATAGAAAACAGAGTATAGAATTCAGAGCAATGATATTGATTCACAAACAAAGCAATTATAAGATGATGAGATTAAGAGAAAGATTTGCCACAGATTTTATACTAGTTCACCTCAAACACTATGAGGCTACATCCAGTTCTTCTACTCAACACTAGAGTAGAGTTCCACTATTGCAAAAATATCCTTACAAGCAATTATACAAGTCTCTCTTTATCAACCCTAGATAAAGTTCAGAAGCCTAAAACCCTATTAGACTCTTAGAGACCAAACCTTTTTGCCAAGAACACTACTCAGCAAAAATTAGAGAAACACTATCTCTACACTTGCAAGAAACTCATTTACAATAGACAAATCTTTACAAACAATACAAAAAACAGTTTACACCATCAAAGAACAAGGAAAGATATCACCTGATAATCCAAGAATGAATGAACAATGAATGATATTTAGGTTGAATAGCAGATTACTAACTCAATGCATTCCTTTCCTTAATCTTTTAATGAACAATGAAGCTTTTTCTTCTTAATTCACTAACTCATGCGAATTTGTAAAGCTTCTAAGTGTTTAGAATCTCAGAAATATCACTAATAAAGGCTCAGAGCGTTTGTGACTGTTTACAATTCATAATTCTCAAAATACTCAAAAGTTACAAACCTTAGCCTGAGAGGTTCTATTTATAACAACTTTTTAACTGAAAATAATCGATTAATCACGCTCCAGTAATCAATTATTTCGCATATGTAATTGATTAAAACAAGATAGTAATCGATTAAAATATTTATAAAATGTCTTGAGTTTTAAGAACGAACTATTTAATCGATTATTCCAATACGTAATCGATTAAGACAGAGACACATGGTTTTCCAAGATAAACTATGTAATCAATTAAGGAAATAATGTAATCGATTAAAATGATTTTGAATCTTTCTGGGTTTTGACTAAGAACAATATAATCGATTATTCCATGAAGTAATCAATTAAGACAGTCAGCATGTCTTTTTCTAAGATGCATGTAATCGATTAGCCATATATTGTAATCGATTAAGACAGAGAGTTCCATCTTTTCATAAAAAGCCTGAGTAATCGATTAAACCGATATGTAATCGATTACAATGATCATGTTTTGTTTTCTAAAGGACACGAAGAACAAAATAATCGATGCTCCTATTCATGTAATCGATTATTTTATTACCAACTTAATTTTTCCAAAAACTTTACTTCCTGAGTGCCTTTCTTTTACTTAATCAATTAATTCAATGACTTTTAAATGAATGATTGATGCATGATGTGCACACTTGAATTATTAGATCATATACTCCCTTTTACAATTTATCAAATTGATTATTCAAGCTTTCCTTTGTGCATGTTTGAAAGTCCAAAATCTTGAAGCTTGATCCTCATTCCTTGATACTTGGTTTCACTTGAATCAACATTTTGTTCCTCTTGAATCAAATACACCAGTAAGTCACATGCTAGAAAATATATCTTATCGACTTCAATTTCTTCCCACAAAGCACTCTCTTAGCTAAGTATATAGCTATTTATTGTATGATTTAATTTTCTTATTTTCAGTTTAGTGATATGGAATTAATATTTAATCATGTCGATATTTAATTTTAACATGTTAATATATATCATAAGAATAAGATTTTATCAATTTTCTTTATAACTGGTTAGACAAACTAAATTTTGACAAAATCTTCACGGTGTCCTACCTTGGCATTTTGAGGGATATGACATATTCAATATTTTATATTTGCAACACAATCATATTTCACATATTTAATAGTTTTCATTCTATAACCTGACATAATATTTGGTAAAAGAAAAAAATATGTAAAATCAATAATGAAATATTCAATCTAAAGAATATTACTTTTTCCACAAAAAATGAAATAACCTATATATAACTTGACAACTAAATGAAAACTATACATGAAATTTCTAGTAAGTTTTTCATTCAAAAGTCATTATTGAAATAACCGTATCTTCCATTTTCATGGTCATATTCTGTGAATGTTAACCTCTAACATATATTATACTACAAGGTCTAAATATGAAACCAATTGATGTATCCAATTTGGTGAAGGTCATTGTTAGAATATTCATATCCGTCCATTTGAAGGGATATATTGCATAAGATGTTGAATTATAACTTATTTTGTACTTGTTGCATTTCATGTGTCTGCATTTAAAAAATTGGAAAGAGAAAGACGAATCAAATTATTTTGATCAAAATGAAGAGTAAAATGATGTCAATATCATGTAAGGATGTGTCATAGTTGTTTGTTCTTTCTCCTTTTTTGTTTGTGGCTTTCTCATAAAGAAAATATTGTTTAACATGACTTATAACTTGACTCTAAGTTTTTGTGAGAGTTTTAGAGGTTAATTTAACTAAAAGTTAAACTACATTATAAATCATAACTATACAATTATATTGTATATGTGAGCAAATAGTCAATCATTTCTTGGAATTAATCATTGTTAACATACCAAATGTATTTTCAATATGTTAAAAACTTTTTACATGTTTTAATGTTTGAAAAGTTTGTATTGCTTCACTTTTATCCTTAATTTCATAAACATTATTTAAAATTCCAAGATTAATTAACATTTGATTTTTTTAGTTCAATTATAATTGGAAGGTTGTAAAGTATCTTTTACAAGAAGAAAAACTTGGATGTCACAAGGTTGTGAAAAGGAGGAATTACTTAAGGTAAACATCAACTTTACCTTTAGGTATCTACTAGAGCTCTTCTATTATCATATGTGTGAGCTTTTCCTATAAGTTCTCTTTAATAATTAAACATTAAAGAAAATAAATGCAACAAGTATATCATTTTAGTGTTATTACAATGATCTTGTTAAAAACATCAAATTAGTATTTTAATAATGCTGATATGTTATTATAACTTGTTAATTTATATCAAGAATGAGAAAAAAAGATTTTATCATTTTTTTGGACGGAAATATATATATATATATATATATATATATATAAGTATACAAAAGTTGTATAAGGTGTAGAAGGTGGGCAAACAATAAACTAAGACACTATATCACTTTACCAAAAAAAACCCTCATCAAAATAACAAAAAACAACACCATATTATTACATGATTCAAGATTTTATCATTTTTCTTTATAACTAGTTAGAAAAAAGATAAAATGTTACAAGATATGCATGGTGTTTTACCTTGACGTTATAAGGGTGTGTGGTTTATCAAATATTCCATGTTTGCAACACAATCATATTTTATGCATTAAATAGTTCTTATACTGTAATTTGACATGATCTTTAATTAAAGACATAAGAAAATATGTGAAATCAATAATCAAATACTCAATTTAAAAATATTACTTTTGTCACAAATAAGTAAAACAACCTATAAATAACATGATAGTGGAATGAAAACTATACATGAAACTTCTAGCAAGTTTCTCATTAAAAAACCATAATTAATATAACAATTTCCAAGGTATGATTATATTGTGTGAATGTTAAAATCAAAATATAGTATTGTACGATCTAGATATGATGTTCAATTTGGTTATGATCACTGTTAGAATATTCATATCCGTCCATTTAAAGAGACATTTGCATGGAAAGTTGAATTGCAACATATTTTGTGCTTGTTGCATTTCGAAATTTAGAGGAAAAACCCAATTATGTTGATCAATGTGAGGAGTAACAATCATTTCAAGAACATGTAAGGTTGTTTGTGAATATTTTTCCTTTTCCCATGTTTCTTTGTGACCTTTGTACGAAAGAAACATTATTAGCATGAGTTACAACTTGAGTCAAAGTTTTTTATTTAAGAAATTATTTTGAAATATTTTCCTATTTTCACAAGCAACATTTTTTGAGCCCAAGAAGAAATAACTTGGCACAAAAGAATATATGTAATATAACCTTGTTAAGCTTGATATACAAAATTCATAACATGAAAACCAGAAAATCAAATTTAGTTAAATGATATTTTGTGGTTTGAGAGTTTTTGGTATTTATTTAACTAAAACTTAAACTATGTTATAAATCATAAATGTACAATTATACAATATATGTGAACATATAATCAAATATTTAATTATGATTATGTGAAATTTTAGATTATTTTCTAACACAATTGATTTAAAATAGAGAAATTTATGATGACATCACTTGAATTTTACTCCTTTTTAATAACCTACAAAAAAAAATTCATACTTTTTCTTTTCCATTACAATGACACCCCTTGTTCTTCTAATAGTGTTAACTTGTTAGCTTTTGAAGTCACGTGATTGACACATGTTTTTTTAAGTAATTTTCCAATCCAAAATGCCTTTATCTCCTTCGTTAAGTTTGGCTATGACACAACATTGTCCAACCTTTTGAAAAATGAGGTTGCTGAATTCGTTCAAGTTGTTAGAGGTGTGTGTTGGTTGACAAGAGACAATGAAAATCCATTTGTAGGAGCTTATTTTCCAACTACTAGTGAATTATAAGGTAAGGTTATGGTTTTCGATTAGATTTGTTTTGGTAATGATTCAAAACCGTTGGTTCGATGTTCTCCCGATGTTGTATTTTTTTTCGTTGTAATGAAGTTCAAGAACTTTGTTTGAGTGGTATGAAAATTCTTTAGTATTTGGTGCAAAGATTTTGAAAATTTGAGCATTTGATTATAACTTTGTAACATGAGAAACTATCATAATGCATATTGATATTCTAGCAACTAAAATGTTAAATTTTTTCCTTTTTTTTCTTCTTTTGCCTTGCTTGCCCAATTTGCCCCCCCTTTTTTTTTTGTCTTTCCTCTTATTCTCTCTCCACCAATAACCACAATCATCACTTCACCTTTCTATTGTAACAAACAACAATCCATTCAACCTTGCACAAATTCAATTTGAAAAATCACCAACACAAAAACAAAACATTGAATTTTTAATGGAATATGCATTGGTACATTTGCTTATACAGAATCATAGCAAGTTGGTATTTTTCAAATGAAATGTGTCCTAAACCATAACCCCAACAATACTAGTTCATCTGGGCAATGTCAATTGTTTTCATTTCCAATTTGAGGACACATTATCTTTAAAAGACTCAAATTTGACTTTTCCTAAGGAACATTTTGGCCATGGAGTTGCAAATATGGAAAACATTGTTTTATGGGTTGGTGGATAACACTACATAAAGAAAAAAAAACAAAAATATGGTTGGGGTATGTGTCCTAGAAAAAATGAGATGTTTACGCAAAACCTATTGTACAAAGAAAAATTGCAACTTCAAGAAGTACACGTTCTCGATTGGACATCCTAATCCCACATGCACCCATGCTCTAAGTACATCCAAGCAAAGTCCTAATTTTAGAGCCTCAATTGGCAATCTGTTGAGGAAGAGGTTCACTATGGTGGCGGGTACACCATGAAGTTGGTGGTGGGTATATCACTATTGAAAGGGAACAATTGGGGGTCGATTATGATCAACGACAGAGAAGGGAAACAGATGAAATAGAACAAAAGAGGGCAAAAAAGGAGAAAAAAAGAATTGTCGTTGATTTAAACGTTTTCAAATCTAATGGTTGTAAAAAAAACTTTCCCACAGTGGACAATATGTTCAATTTCTCCATTGTAGCCAGTGCATACATACACTATTATTTTAGGTTGTGCATTATACAAAATAAATGTTTATTTTATTCAACAAAAAATTCTAATTTATAAAAAATACTTCAAATATATAATTATATTATAAATAAAATTTGTAATAAATAAATAATTTTGAACATATAAATTATATTTTAGATACATGATAAAAAATATTTTTTGATATATTATTTTTATTTTAATTATTAATAATTTTTTTAAAGAATGTTCAAATTCAAGTTATAATTACAAACAATAAAAATGATAAAAGGAAAAAAAAATACTAGGAGAGTTGACTATACCAAATTAGAGGGAATTACTTCTTACACCTCTCATAACCCTCCACCACTGTTACACACAAACACCACCACCCAACACCATTGTCGACAACTCTAGTGAGGGAAGAAAGGGCAAGCATATTTGGGAACAAAAAAGAGGTGTAAAATGGAATCTTATTCCGTAAAAGCTTTTCTGGAAGACATTTTTTTTATACTTCTGGAAAAGTCTTTCTAGAGTTATATTAGCATAATTTTGGAAAAGACTTTATGAAATTATGCTAGTATTATTATGGAAAAGTTTTTTTCAAAAGACACTAATTTTTTTTATTCTCTTGGAAAAATCTTTCCAGAATTAAGTTAACATAATTCTATAAAAGCCTATATGAAATTATGCTAACATAATTCTGGAAAAGCTTTTCCAAAAGACACTATTTTTTTATACTTTTGGAAAAACTTTTTTGGAATAGGGTTGCGTTTTACACCTCTCTTTCGTCCTTGACTCCGTTTACACCTTATTGATTATACTAGAGTCGTCAACAGTGTTATTGGGTGGTGGTGTTAGTGTGTAGCAGTGGTGTTGGGTGGAGGAGGGGAATGGTGGCATTGGGTGTAGGGTAGTTTTGTCTATTTAAATTATTTTGGAAGTGTATGAGGCAAAACAAGTGGGTGCAGGAACCAATTGCTTGAATTCAATTTTCCTAAAAGGTTCTCGTGATCTTGTGTGGCCGATCTTAGCAAACTTATAATTTAATCCTTTAAGTGTATTGTCTTCTCATTCCTATGTCCTCAATTAAGTTTGATCTCCTAAAATTACTTACCCTTTGTTGATTTCATCAATCAAGTCTAATTTTGGTAATCATTATGATAAAGACACTAAACTATATATATATATATATATATATATATATCATAACTCCTGTAAGAACATTATCTTATGTGAGAACATGAGAACAACTAATAATAAACATTATATCAAGATAAAAAATAATAAATAATTGAGATTAAAATATTTAAAATTTAAACTTAAAATTTAATATATCATCAATTTCTAAAATATTAACCAAGCAACAAACAAATTTATAAAGATCTCAATTATCACTTCCTAAAATATCTCAATCAACCCATCACCATCATGATTGTCACTCCTATGAGAAAACTTCTTATGTGAGAACCACTAATAACGACCATTAGATCAAGATTAAAAATAACAAATGGTTAACATTAAAATATTTAAAATTTCAAATTAAAATCTAATATATCATTAAATTTCTAAAAGATTAATCAAACAACAAACAAATCTATAAAGATTTCAATTATCACTCCCAAAAATATCTCAATTAATCCATCACCATCATGTTGTTGCTGCCACCTCCACCATAATAGTCGCTGCCATAAGCATCGTCGTCAACCGCCACCACCTTTACCGCCATGACCTTTGTCATCGTCACTGTCACCAAGATGACCACCATTGCAGCCACCACCATCACCTCCTCCGCCATGACCATCGTCGGTGGTGGCAACGACAGCGATGACGATAACGGTCATGGCAACGGCAGTAGTGACGATGTCGACAGTCATGCTGGCAGAGGTGGTGACAATCATGGTGATTGTGATAGTGATGGTGATGGTGATGGGTTAACGATAGTTGAAATATTTTAGGATATGACTTGTTTGATGAATCTTTTAAAGATTTAATAGTTATATTAAATTTTAATTTTTAAATATTTTAATCTCAATCATATTTTTTAATCATAATCCAATGGTTATTATTAATTGTTTTCATATAAGAAAGTATTCTCACATGAGTAGAATGTGTGTGCGTGTGTGTGTATATATCACTTCAATGGAAACAACATATGCATTATTTAATGGTTATTAAATGTAAAATTCTCCTAACTTAGCTTAGAAGTAATTTGTCACGATAGGCGGAGATCGACATGCCAAATCACACCTATCTCAATACTTTGCTATGGAAACAATGTTTACACTTCACATTAGTTTTAAAAAACACTAAATATTGATGAACATTTATATTGAGTGCTGTTAGATAATGGAAAAAAAAAGATATGACCCACATTATTTTTTTCTTTTTTTTTGTCAGCTTTGTTTTGGTTTGTTGTTGTTGTTGGCTTGTTTTTATTTAGTTTTGGCATTTGTAGATGAAATTAAATAATATAGCACATAGTAACAAGTGGGTGATTTTTTTAGCTCAGATTAAAATTTGAGTCATTAGATAAATCTAGCATGTAATGTAAATCTGGTATGTGAAAAAGGTATTTTTGTATAGAAACTGGGACTTGCAAGAGCTGTTGGAAAACTCAAATAATAATTGTACAAAATGAAAAGTTTCAGCATTGAAGACAATTCAGTGATGTTTCTTTAAGTCTACTTCGTGTAATGAAATGTTAAAAATGTTGAAAAGCATCTATCTAAAATAGATAAAATTGCTTTAGAGAGTTTAGTCTTGAAATAAAATTTTCGTTGCAACTAGTTTATTTTTGTTTTGGTGGATTCCGTCAGAGTCAATTAGTCATTAAAATCTTAGTGTCTTTTCAGTTTTATTCTGGGTCAATGTTATTAAATGGAGTGGCGGATTTTTCGCAACCGCCATGAGCAATTTGTGAAGGAAGACTTCCTATGGCAACACCTTAGGCTGCAATGGCATATTTATATGGGTGGAATTTTGGCCTTCTGTCGTATTCCGCCATCTGCCATTGATAACAATAGGTATAATATAAGGTTTGTTTCACCATCTTTTGGAAATAGACTTATTTCTGTTTAAACATTCGTTAAATTATTTATTTATCATGGTCACAAAGAGCTGCTACATGCTAGTAAAAATTGACTCACATATAGATAAAGTATACTAACATGAAAATCAACCTTATGGTTGTTTATTTTTACATAAAATTGAAGTTAGTAGTTTTATTATTCAATGCAACTTATCAATACACTACAAAATTGGTAATCCCAATCCACCACTCAACCCAAATACAATTTTGTTACCAAATGTTAAAAAACCAAAGCCTAGACAACATCATAAATTTGATCTGATTTTCTTCTTCTTTTGAAACACAGGATTGTGGCTAAGTGCCATAGTACTTAGATTATCACAACATAATACAGGAGTGGTGATTTGAATTTGAAGCTCATTCAACAGTGGCTGTATCCAAAGAATTTCTTATGTAGTTCAAACAAACCATGTCTCATATCAACTGGGAAGCCAATAAAATGTTAGATTTGTATATTCATGATTATTTCATTAAGAGAAAATTACATGCTACTGCAAGAATATTTCATATTGAAGGAAATGTTCCATGTTTCAACAGATCCTGCTGTTCTAGATGCATGTAGTGGTTTTCTTTTTGAGCGATGGTCTGTCTTCTTGGACAATTAAGGCTCCGCTAATGCAGAAGCAACAGGAGCAAGAGCTTTAGAATACAAACCAGAATCAACAAATCAACTCTTATTAGTGCTAGCTGTCCTATTAGCAATGATCCTTTGATGAGGCAAAAGTTGGCAACTTCTAAATTCTAACGCTATTATGGCAACAAAAACATATGAGGACAGGTTGAAGCTGTTGGGAAAAAGATGCCAAATTCCTCTTCCAGGACCTGTTATGAATGGTCTTGCACAAGCAAATCAATTTATGCACAAACAACAACTATGTAAGCAACACAACACAATTTTTAACGAGGAAAACCTTCTCAATGTGAGAAGTAAAAACCACGGGACCGATCTCGGAGTCCACCCAAATTCTTCACTATCAATAAAGTGAGATTACAAAAGAGTTCCAACAACCATTACAATCAACAACCAACTTCAACAAAAATTGTATCAAAACATCACAAGAGGTAACCATACAAAATAAGCTTCTGTACAAAATTAATTACTACCACCAGCAGTAACAAAATAAGAAATCCCAACGGTCAAATTGAATTACTACAATATAGAAACACAATGACCTGATTTGAGGACAATCCAACGGTTTATCAAAGAGATAACCCTTTCTCAATATCACTGCCCGAAACAAAATAAAACAGAGCAGGAATTCTGATCACCGTTGTTTGCAGTTGAAACACTCCTTCTTGAAAACATTTCAATGAATGATCCGAATGGTCAAAATGTAGAAAAAAACTTTCTTAACCTTTTCTCAAAGTTTTAACTCGATCCAACAGTTAGTGTGAGAGAAATGTCCCTTGCAATACTGCTGCTTGCTTCGAGCACTGATTCAGAACCAGTTTGGTTTGGGAATTTCTAGTGATTCTACAAGCCTCTGTCCAAGAATCCAAAAGTTAGATGTGAAGAGTGATGAGTCAAAAAATTGTTGTAAGAGTTTCAACAAGATCTAACAGTTAAACAAGGAGATCAAGAAGATTGAAAGATGATTGTTTCTGCCCTTCTCAACATGCGAATTTGGCTGTTCTCTTTCTCCTCTCCTTTGTCTCTCTCTTGTGTTTTCAAATTGGCTGCTGACCACTTAGAAAAAATGGAACCCTAGTATTTTCTTATCAGGCTAGACTTGGATTGGGTTTTAAGCCCAAAAAATCTCCCCCTCCAGTCTAATGAGGGAGATTCCAAACATCAATCATCAAGTGGAATCCATATTGGCAACAAGCCGACAAAATTCAAACTTCTCTTTAGGAAATGTCTTTGTCATCATATATGAACCATTATCATCAGTATGAACTTTCTCTAACTCCACTTCCTTAGCTTTTAGCACATCTCTTATCCAATGATACCTTACATCAATATGTTTGGATCTTTGATGAAAGGTAGAGTTCTTGGCTAGGTGTATGGCGCTTTGGCTGTCACAAAGTAACACATATTTCTTTTGAGTGACACTAATCTCTCCCAAAAAATTCTTCATCCATGGCAACTGTTTACTTGCTTCAATTGCTGCAATGAATTCTGTCTCTGTTGTAAAAAGTGCAATGCACTTTTGCAATCTTGACTACCAAGAAATCGCACCACCAGCAAATGCAACCATATAACCTGAAGTAGACTTGTGAGTATCCACATTACCTGCCATATGAAAATCTGTGTATCCAACAAGCATTGGCTCACCAATCCCAAATCTTAAACTCAAACTGGAAGTGCCATGAAGATATCTCATTATCCATTTAACCGTGTTCCAATGCTTTTTTCTTGGATTAGAAAGTCACCTGCTAACAAGACCAACTGCATGGGCTATGTCTGGTATGGTGCAAATCATAGCATACATCAAACTCCTTACTGCTGAGGCATATGGCACCTTAGCCATATCTTCCTTCTCCTTATCACTGGAAGGGCTATGTTGAGAACTTAGCTTAAAGTGGGTAGCAAAAGGAGTACTAACCACTTTAACATTGCTCATACAGAATCTCTCAAGAACCTTCCTGACATACTGCTCCTGTGACAAGAACAATTTTTTTCTCATTTCTATCTCGATTGATTTGAATGCCAAGAATCTTATTTGATGGGCCTAAATCCTTCATAGCAAAGTACTCAGTCAACTACTTCTTCATTGTGCTAATTCTAGAAGAATTTCTGTCAACAATTAACATGTCATCAACATAGAGCAACAATATGATAAAATCATTATCAAAGAATTTCTGAAAGAATACACAATTATCAGAATTAATCTTTTGGCAGCCTTGCTCCCCTATAACAGACTCAAACTTCTTATACCATTGCCTTGGTGCTTGCTTTAAGCCATAAAGACTTTTCGTCAGTTTGCAAACATAATCTTCTTTTCCTTTCACAATGAAACCCTCTGGCTGGTCCATGTAAATCTCCTCTTCCATGTTACTATGAAGAAAAGATGTCTTCACATCCATTTGCTCAATTTCTAAGTTTAGGCTAGCAGCTAGGCCTAGAACCACTCGAATAGATGACATTTTCACAATTGGAGAAAATATCTCATTGAAATCATTGTCTTTCTTCTTACTGAAATATAATTTTAGATAGAAAAGATAAAAGTATAATTAAAGAGTATGAGTTGAAATATATTTTTGTTGTTTTGTTACTTGCAAAAAGACAAAAGAGTATAAAATAACAATATAAAAGTAAAGAGTTTTGCTTGATCATGCCTGATGAAAGACTTATGTTACCATAATTTAGAAAGAAAGTTTACTCTTAATAATTGAACCTAGAAATGACCCAGAACAATAAAATGGACTTAATGCTTGATGATACTACCATATTCATACCCATTTTATGCCTTTGCATCCTGTTGCTTGCACATCTTCAGATTGCAATAGTGTTATAGCCGAAGTTTTTCAAGAAGACTTTTGTTCATAAACAACAATATTTCCACACATAAATGACATTATCATATGTTGCTATAGCAGAAAATGCAACAACAACAATGAATGCATTGTAAACTAAATTAACTACCCTATCGGTATAATGGTTGTTGCAAGATTACCTCAAGTCTTCTTTTTCTTTTGTTTTCAAGTTTGATGTTCTGAAGACACATTGCTTAAATTTTTTTGTTGGAGGAAATGTTTCTTCTTGTTCATTAGAATCAAATTCCTTGACTTGATTTCAGAAAACATTGACTTCTACTTCATGAATTTCCTTGCTTCTCTTGGATTTACATACTCTTTCTTCTAAGGAAAACATCCAACAAAACCCACACTCTTTTATGACCACAACTTCATTGTTATCTTCAGTTTGAGCAAAATTTAAATGTAAGCTTTGGTGGATGAGTGGTGCTCTTGTCATTAATGGCTTTCATCTCTTTAATCACTTTCATTATCTGCTTGCAACATTGTGCATCATACCATAAAAACATGTGATCTACCATAAATCCAAATGTAGGGTCAAGACTAGACAAGATATTTTCTTCTACAAAGAAACTTTGTATTTTGATCCTTTCATTCCGGCTAGTTTCCAAGTAGCATTCACATCCAATACTTCCATAGCATCCAATGTTACACAATTGAACTTGAGAAACAACCAAGTAGAAAATGAAACCCAACACACCAAGGGGAGGTTCAATAGTGACCAAAGATTGTGTAAAGTTGCAATGGAACTAGTCTTGAACTTTGCCACTTGTAGCTGGTAAACAATAGCAAATCTTACCATTTTTTGCTAATTGGAAAAAATAAAAATCGGTGCCCTTATTGTTCGAGGATGCATCTTCTTCTTTTTCTAATACGATTGCAGATAATGGTTTTGATCCAAGTTCAATCCTAGCAACAACATATTTCAAAATTGCATCATATGAATGTTCATCCAATTTTATATAGTTAGGGACCAGAAAAGTACAGTTGGGTATTTCGGATGATTTAGCATATGAACTTAACACTATTTGAAAAGATTGGCAGTTCTAGACATAAAACAACTGAATGGATCATGAAAGCGCAAGTATATGTTGAAGCATTTCACATTTACCAATTTCAAGAACTGAGTCTTGGAAGATACTTAATGCTTTCGGGTAAGCTGATGATGGCGCAATAACGAAAGCTTAAGTATTTCAAAGATGATAACAAGGAGATGTTGTTTGGGATTTCACATAAGTTGTGACAATTGTAAAATACTAGACTTGTTACTGACTAGAAGCCAAAGCTAGGAATTAACTTTTGTAAGCTGAAGAAATAGTTGCATTTGTCTCTCCTCGACTTAGAAAGTGAAATTTGATTGGTATAGTTTTCAGGAAGATCTACAAGACCATAATTAATTAAGAATGAAAACGGTTGAAATGAAGTTTTTAATTTAAAATATTTTTATTTTTAATTGTTATGGTTCAAGACATGCAACAGATTTACAAGAAAAACCAGAAAACAAAACAGCAGAACAACACAACAACAAGCATGTATAAATTAAACCAGAAAATAGATTTGAATCAAACAAAGATAAGAGGTAGAAGATGAACACAAGCAATTACGTGGTTCAGTCACAAAGGACCTACATCCACGGAAAAAGAAGCAAAACTTATCTACCATAGAGCAAGAATTACAAAGATCTCTATGTACAAAATAAAATCTTGCTTGATTCTTTCACTGTTTAGGTAACAACCTTCTAGATCACCAAGCTTCACTCTATTTCTTTCATACATTCCAATCTTCCTTTTATGTCATTATGTCTCTACACTCTGCAGTGATCTCACTGCTACCTCTCTATATATACACAAGAGGACAAAGCTATCAAGGAGAAAACACCAAAATAGAAAAACTGGAAAACCAGTTAGTTGTTGGCTACCAACTAACTTATCAGAAAAACCGTTTTTAACAAAACTTGATAGCTAGCAAATTGATATAGGGACACATCTTCACAAATCTCCACCTTGTCACTAGATTAGAGTTTGCTTCTTCTTCTCACAACACCTTTACTCTTCACAAAATCCAATCAAGTCCAAGCAATGCTTGAACTTTGATTGTGGTACAGATTTGGTAAGCGCATTAACAGGATTTTATTCAGTTAGAATCTTCTCAACCAAAATCTCCTTGGTTTCAATAACATCTCGAATGAAGTGTAGCTGGACATCAATGTGCTTGGATTTCTCATGGTAAACTTGATATTTTGAAAGCTCAATTCCACTTTGACTAGCACAGAAAACAGTAACACTATCTTGCGTTATCCCAAGTTCACCTGCCAACCCTTTGATCCATCTAGCTTCCTTAACAACTTATGTAAGAGCAATGAACTCAACCTCGGTTGTAGATAAAGCCACAACTGATTGAAGAATAGACCTCCAACTAACAATAGTGCCAAAGAAAGTAAACACAAAAGCTGATAAGGATTCCTTGGTATCAATGTTACCAGTGAAATCAAAATCTGTGTAACCTTTGATAGGTTCTTCATTCTTCATCTTCCTTTGGAGCTTTAAACCAGAGGATAATGAACCATTTAGGTATCTAAAAATCCATTTCAAAGTTCCCCAATGTGCTGGTCCAGGATCTGCCATGAACCTGCTAACCATGTTGACATCATAAGCTAAATCTGGTTTGCTGCAAACCATGCCATACATAATGCTTCCCACTTCATTAGAGTAAGGAATTAATGCTATCTTTTCCAATGTTGTTAAAACGGCGTTCTAACTCAGTTAAAACGTGCGTTTTAACGTTTTTGCCCCCAAAAACGTGTTAAAATGGTTGTTAAAACGTAAAATGGGTCGACTCGGTCGAAATGGCAAGTCAACTCGGTAAACTCGGTTGACTTGGCGAGTTTACTGAGTTGACTCAGTTTTTTTTTTTTTTTTTTAGAAAGTTTCCCTACCGGTCAGGCCCTGGCCACAAGCGCTGTCACTACGACGGGGGAAACAACCACAGTAACAGCAACAACAGCAACGACGTCACTACCTCCGACCACGGCGATGTCTCCTCCTCCCACGCATTCGTGGGTTCGACGATGGTGGGATCGGGAGTTAACGCGCCAGACCTGCCGCCGGTAGGAGAATCGATCTCCGCCGCTGAGTGAAGAGGTGGGTTAATCACTATCAAGCTACCTGGGTTCCGCTCTCTTCCATTTGTCGTTGGTGTGAGGTCTCGGCTACAACTTAGAGAGATGGAGCAAAGAAAAGAGGGTTGAGAATGAAAGAAAGTGGCTAATTGTAATGTATTTTGATGTGCATATAGTTTACATACAAATACACATACGCATACATATACCCTGCTCCCTCAAAGTCACATCCCAACTCCTTTGCCCAATCATTAATTTATACAATAATAAATACTATACTATATTATATATACTGGCATACACTACATGCTCTTTTAATTAGTTTGTATAAATATAGTTACAAGAAAATATAACTATTTAAATAAATGTAAAATATTTAAAATAGTACATGTTATATTTTTTTATAAAAATAAAGCATAATAAAAAACACTCCTTTCATTCTTTCTAATTTTATTATAAATTATTTATATCTACTATGTTGACTTCAAATTTTAATGAAAATTTGAAAATTTCATATTAATATTATGACTAAATCATATTTTATTTTTAAAATTTACATTTGAAAATTAAAAAAAGGAAAAATTATGACTAAATCAATAGCTTCGATTACTATTGTAGAAGAAAAAAGGGAAAAATTATGTAACTCTACTTAATTTTTAGGATTTTTAACATGTTATTTGTGTGAAGTAGCAACTAGCAAAACTAATCTTCCAAGAATCTGATTAATCATTTTTATGGTGTGTTTTAATTATATATATGTTGGATATTTATTTATTTTTGCGTATGTAATAAACTCTTACGTTTCGTTTACGTTTCACGTTTTTACGTTTTTGCTCATCCCCACCGTTTCTGCGTTGACACTACGTTTTAACAACATTGATCTTTTCTCTTTCTTCATATGATTTTGGTGCATCCTTGGTTGACAGCTTGTCATGTTGCCCCAAAGGAGTTGAGACAAGTTTAGACTCATGCATTCTGAACTTTCTCACAACTTTCTTCATATAGCCTTGCTGTGATAGAAAAAGTTATCCTTTTGATCTATTTCTGTTGATGTCCATTCCTAGTATCCTCTTAGCCTCCCCAATTTCCTTCATTTCAGAGCTCAACTTATCCTTGAGCTTGTCAATTTGATCCATGCTAGAACTTGCCAATAAGATATCATCAATATACAACAACAAATACAAAAGCACCTCTTCATCTCTTTTTAGAATGTACACACAATTATCATAGTTGGATCTTTGAAAATTCATCCTCATCATGAAGTCATCAAACCTCTTATACCATTGCCTAGGACTTTGCTTTAGGCCATATAAGGATTTTTTGAACAAGTAGACCTTCCCACTTTCCTTAGCAAAACCTTCAGGTTGTTACATGTAGATGGTTTCTTCAAGGTCTCCATGGAGGAAAGCAGTTTTTACATTTAACCGCTCCAATTCAAGGTCAACTTGGGTCACTATGGCCAACAATATTCTGATGGAACAATACTTCACAATAGGTGAGAAGATTTCTTTGAAATGAATTCCTTCAACTTAAGAGAAACCTCTTGCAACAAGTCTTGCTTTGAATCTAGCCTTTTCACCACCTTGAACACCTTTTTTCCTCTTGAATATCCATTTGCACCCTATCATTCTCTGATTTCTTGGTAGATCAACTAAAATCCAGGTTTTGTTCTTCTCAAGAGAAAGCATTTCTTCTTCCATGGTTGTGATCCATTCTTCACTTTCCTTGTTGTTTAAAGCTTCTTTGAAGTTTCTAGGTTTAGTAGCTTGAATTTCTTCAGCAACTGTCAAGGCAAAGTAAATCAGATCAGCTTGTCCATATGTTCTAGGAGGTACAATGTTTCTTCTAACTTTGTCTCTAGCCAAGTTGTAATCATTAACTATAGGTTCAGGTTGCTAATCACTTTCAGTTTCCTCAATTTGAACACTTTGTGTTGCTAGCTCCACCTTAACTTCAGTATTATCTAAGTTCCTGCCTTGGTTGCTAGCTTGTTGTTGATCCTTAGCCTTCATAGCCATCCTGGTTTCATCAAAGATTACATCTCTACTAATGATACATTTTGGTTCACCAGGTTCCATCCTCCAAAGCTTGTACCCCTTGATTCTAGGTGGATATCCTATAAAAGCACATCTGATAGCTCTAGCCCCAAGCTTATCTTGCTTGATATGTGCAAAAACCAGAGCTCCAAACACTCTCAAATTTGAATAATCTGCTGGCTTTCCACTCCAAAGTTCCATAGGTGTTTTAAAACCTAATGCTGAAGAAGGACATCTATTGATTAAGTAGGCAGCAGTTGTAACAGCTTCTCCCCAAAAAGTTTTTGGTAAACCTGCATTTAGTAACATGCATTTGACCCTTTCCAGGATGGTTCTATTCATCCTTTCTGCCAAGCCATTTTGTTGAGGAGTGTTAGCCACTGTTTTATGCCTTTGGATTCCTAATTTCCTGCAAAACTCATTGAATTGCTCTAAAACAAACTTCAGGCCAGTGTCAGTTCTCAAACATTTAAGCTTGGTTTCCATTTTAGTTTGTATCTGAATATACCATTCCTTAAATTTTCGAAAAGTGTCACTTTTATTTTTAAGGACATAAATCCAAACTCTTCTAGAGTAATCATCAATTATAGATAGAAAATAAGAACAACCACCATGAGTCATGGTCCTTGCAGGGCCCCAAAGATCCTAATGAACATATTGAAAAGGTCTATGTGCAGTATGCACATCTACTCCAAAACTAGCTCTTTTAGCTTTTCCTAAAATGCAATAATCACAAAAATGCAGTTTTTCTACTTTATCACCATTAAGAAGATTTTGTTTTGCTAGTTCAAGTAAACCTTTCTCACTAACATGTCCTAACCTCATATGCCATAAACTGGTTTTATCATGTTGGTTTTGACTAACAACAACATCTTGTGCAATAACAGTGGAACAATCTAGGATATACAAACCATTCATTTTAATTCCCTTAGCAATCATCACAAAATTTTTAAATATTTTCATCATGCCATGTTCAATTTGTGTAGTGTATCCTAAAGCATCAAACATGTTGATAGAAATCAAGTTTCTTTTAATTTCAAGTACATACCTTACACCTGTCAAGAGTGTTTCTTGATCATTGAACATTTTCAGTCTAACTGAACCAATGCATTGGACTTTACATGACTTGTTGTTTCCTAGCAGCACTACCCCACCTTCATTCAAAATCAGAGATTCATAATATTCACACCTTGGGCACACATGGAAGGTAGAGCCTGAATCCATAACTCAATTCTTCTCAATCTCAGAGTTTGAGACAACCAGAACATTAGCAGTTTCATAACCTGCTTGTGCAATGTCCACATCTCCTGGTTCTTGAGATTTCTTAGAATCTTTTCCTCTCCTTTCAGGGCAATCCTTCTTGTAATGTCCCTTCTTGTGACAGTGGAAACATTTGAACTTGCTTTGGGATTGATTTCTGGATTTTGATTTGTGCTTATTTGACTTAGAGCTCTTTTTTTCTGATCCGCCCCTCATCACATTCAAAGCTTCTGCATTGCTGTCAATCTTTGATTCCTGTTTCCTTTGCATTTCCTTGGTTCGAATTGATGACTGCACGTCTTCAAGAGTAATGGTTTGATCCCTTCCAAACAACATAGCATCCTTAAAATGCTCATAGCTGCTTGGAAGTCTATTTAGCAGCATTAAAGCTTTGTCTTCATCCTCCATCTTCACTTCAAGATTCTTAAGATCATCAAGAACATTGTTAAAGTCAACAATTTGATCTAACAACATTCTTTCCTCTATCATCTTGAAAGAATAGAGTTGTTGTTTCAAGAAAAGTCGATTTTCCACTGACTTTGTCATGTAGAGTGATTTCAGCTTCAACCAAATTGCTGCAGCTGTTGGTTCTCTTGCTACTTCCCTCAAAAATTTGTCTCCAAGGCACAAGATTATTGTGCTCTTTGCCTTTTCACTTAAATCTTTCTTTTCTTTTTCAGACATTGTTGCAGGGAGTGAAGATTCACCTTTCAAAGCATTGCCCAATCCTTGGTGTATCAAGACTGCTTGCACTCTTGATTCTCCACAAGCCAAAATCATTGGACCCAGAGAAATTTTCAATGTCAAACTTGGTTGAACCCATGATTGATCTTCTTGTCTTGCTTCCCTACAGACGACGCCAATTGTTATGGTTTACAAGACCTGCAACAGATTTACAAGAAAAAACAGAAAACAAAACAGTAGAACAACACAATAACAAGCATGTATAAAACTAAACCAGAAAATAGATTTGAATCAAACAAAGATAAGAGGTAGAAGATGAACACAAGCAATTACGTGGATCAGTCACAAAGGACCTACATCCACGGGAAAAGAAGCAAAACTTATCTACTATGGAGCAAGAGTTACAAAGATCTCTATGTACAAAATAGAATCTTGCTTGATTCTTTCACTGTTTAGGTAACAGCCTTCTAGATCACCAAGCTTCACTCTATTTCTCTCATACACTCCAATCTTCCTCTTATGTGATTATGTCTCTACACTCCGCAGTGATCTCATTGCTACCTCTCTATATATACACAAGAGAACAAAGCTATCAAGGAGAAAACACCAAAATAGAAAAACTGAAAAACCAGTTAGTTGTTGGCCACCAACTAACTTATCAGAAAAACTATTTTTAACAAAACTTGATAGCTAGCAAATTGATATAGGGACACATCTTCACATTAATTGTTTAAATTTAATTTGGTTGTTAGTATTTTGTTTAAATATGATAAAATTGTTATTCTATTTCCTATTATTATGGGATATTTGTTATACCTACTTGTATAAATAAACCTCATTTGTGAGGAAGAAGATGAATGAAAGCATTTATTTATGAGTGTCTAATTTTTAACAAAAACATATAGAGATTCCTAAGATGCAAAATTGATGGGGGCAGTTCATTCAAACCTGAATGTGCTAAAAACAATACTTGGAGAGATTGTGGCCAAGTGTTGTTGCTAAGGCTCTCAAATTTCAAGCTTTTGGAGGGAGAAAACTGATGGATCAACATAAGGCAAGCTTTCACAATCGCGCATACTTATGTATTTAAGATTTGGTGCATGAGACAACCTTGGACACTCCACAAGGTGCTTGGAGCCTCGGAGTTCAATTCTCTCTAAATTTGGCAAATTCTGCTAAGACATATAAAGGACCAAACAAGTAATACATTTTCGTGGAAATTTCATTTTCTAATCCATCTTTTATTGAAGAGGACTTCAATTTCTATCAAAAGAAAAACCGAAACATAAATAAATAATCGATATGTGAACTATGTACTAGTACTCCTTGCCTAAGTTTTTTCACATTGCTGTATGGCATGGAAAGCTCAACAAGCTTTTCAGGGAAAAATCTTGATGGTAGGGATTCCAATGGATATCCATTCCACCTTAAATATCTTAAGTTTTTAGTTAAGAATTCAAGACCCTTTGGAAGGTACACTGAATTAATTCTCTCAAAGTCTTCATTTTGTGATTCAAAAGCAAGTAATCTCAGGTTTGGCATCTTTCTGAATACTTTGGAGCTTAAGTTTATATATTGAATTTGAGTCACATCTAACCATATTCCTTCAACTGCAGCAGTTCCCTGACAAATAATAATTAGAATTGATGTTACATCTTTTGTAATAATTTTCATTCTTTTAGACAAAGACAAGTGTTTAGGAATGCAAGTCAAAGTGTCATTAACATACTCTATTATTTGTCAATACATCATAGACTTCCTCAGGATCCCACAATCTACTGCGTTGCCCTGGAAATTTAACAGATTCTTCACGAACAATTTCTCTACCCATTTCTTGTATCAGATTGCGCATATCTATGCAATTGCTATATGTAGCAGTGATAAGAGCTTTGTCTAAAAGACTTCTTATCCCGATATCAGCAGAAAAATTGCAGTCATTTAATATTTTTGTTACACGGTCTCTGCCTTGTCCTTTAAGAAAACAAGCTATGTCTAGAAAAATGTTTTTCCCATCATCATCTAATCCTTCATAACTCAATCTCAACACATCCTGAATTTTCACATTGGGACTTTTCTTTAATTTACTTAGTGCACTATGCCATTCATTTTCACTTCTGGAACGAAGAAATGATCCCAAAACTTTCAAAGCTAAAGGGATTCCTTTGGCGTAATCCATTGCTCTTTTTGATAACTCCTCATATCCCTTTTCAGGATAGGTTTTGCCAAAGGCGTTTAGGCTGAATAGTTCAAGGGAGATTTGAAAGTTCATTTTCTCGACTTCGTGAATTTTGTCAACAACTTCATGTATAAATACATGCTTATCTCTGGTTGTCACTATGATTCTACTACCAGCTCCTAGCCATTCACGACCCACTCCAACCAACTTTTCAAGAAATTCTGAAGTATTCACATCATCTAGTATGATAACAACTTTCTTACACCCGAGTCTTCTTGTAACATTAGAAGGTGTATCACTTTAAGAGTGTCAATATAAAGATCTTCCCCTAGTAACTGAGAAAGAAGTTTGTTGCATACGTAGTTTAGGTCATGCCTTTTTGATTTCTCGGCCACATATTCTAAGAAGCAAGTGCCTTCATAATGAGAAGAAACCTTATGAAAAAATAGCAGCAGCAAGAGTTGTTTTACCAATACCTCCCATACCCCAAATTCCGATGATTCTAACTTCCTCTGAATCAATATTCAGTAAAGATTCAATGTTTGTATAGTTTTAATCAGATATGAAAGGGCCTCTAAAGTCATTTGGATACATGTGATCTAGTTTTTGCAAAACAACTTTGATAATGGCTTCAATCAAGTCAGATTCAGTCCTATACAAAGATTAAATAAAAGCTTAATTATATTTTTTATGTCTGATGTATATCCAATTTCTTCAGTGTTTGATCTTTTGATAAATTTATTTTTCTGCATATATGCTTCTGATATTTGTAAAATTTTGTTTTAAATATATGTATTCAATTAAATGATGATGTGTTAATTAAATATTTGATAGTTTAATTTGTGACGGCTCAAAAATAATTAGTATTTATTTCAAAATTAAATTTAAAAACTTAAAAAAAAAAAGTTATGGTAGTTAGTGCCTTAGAGGCACGTGGCCAACTGGTTAATACGTATACTCCGAAACTCTCTTATCTCGTCAGATCTGTTATTACCTTGGTGCAATAAAAAAATAATTATACTTTTCTTAAAATTACATTATAAATGAGTTAAGGAAGGTGCCAATATATTTTAAAATGTGAAGGCACGATGGAATTTGCTTACTTTTAATTATTGACAAATTCCTGTAAAATTTTCATTGAAATTTAATTAAGAAATAAAGATGAAAAAAGTAAATCAAGTGTACAAATAACGATAGAATGAGTGTGGCTTGAGATAGTTGAGAAGGAGTTTTTCTGTGAAATTGTTAAAATTATTTAGTTAAACTTATCAATACACCACAAAATTAGTAAATAGTGATCTCAATCCACCACTCAGCCCAAATACAATTCTGTTACAAAATGTTAGAAAACTAAAGCCTAAGCAACATCCTAAATTTTGATCTGAATTTGTTTTTTCTGAAACTACTAAGTTCTATGTATGTCAAAGATTTTGTGACTCTATGGTAGAGGTTAATATTACATCGCATTTTTGTATTTATGAATTATGATTGAACCCAATCAATTCAAGAGAATGGTACAATGTTTCTTCACAGAAGAGTTCTTATTCTGGAGCTACATTGTTTCTGTTGTTATTTCTTTCAAAATTGTCATAAGCTTGCTTAGTCCTTATGAAAAGGAAGAAGCTTGAACCCAATCCTACCATTGAAATGCAACTCCACCATATGAAAGTTTGAAGGTAGCACTTCCTCCCCATGCACATGGACATTTCGTGCAGCTGAATTGTATGCCTTGGTTTCATTGCATTGGAATCATAAACCAAGGCTGCAAGAAGGCCATAGAGGCATGAACCTAAGGGAATGTTAGTGATGAGGATGTTGTGGTTCACACCAACACTGTTTGGGCCAAAAAGCTCTGAAGTAACAGATACTGCTGCAGAAAACACAAAGCCTGAACTTAGCCCTATCAAGGCAGTGCCTATGTGTAATGCTGGTCCACTGCCAGATATGGCCAGCAAAATGAATGCAATTGGTGTTGGCACCAAGGCTGCTGCAAACCATCCAGTTCTTGCAATGTGTATCCTCCTGCATTGTCATACAACATTAGTTGATTAATAATTTTGTTAACAGAAAAAAATACTAACTGCATATTTGGTTTCACATCCTGCGCTCTATGATGTGCGTATATCTGGAGCAACAAAGAGTTGCTTATATGTTTTGGAAGTGAATTTTGATCTAATAACTGATATGTATCCAAACATATGCTAAGTATATTGTTTATTTTTTTCTTTTTGCCAAAACTGACTATTTGGCTTGAGAAAGCATTTTTTGTTTTAACTCTGTTCCTGTTTTCTGAAGTTTATACAGGAAAAAAATTATGACAGGAAATGAAAGCATAAAACAATAAAAATATATTTTCACTGTCTCCTGTCCAGATTTTTGAAAACAAGAAACAAAGTGAAAACAGAAATTTTTTTCTCAAACCAAACGGTGAGTGGCATGCTTATTAACTCTAGAATAAACCACATTACGTTATGTAGCAATCGTTCTTGAATCTAGTTGAATTCTATCAAAATTCTTGCTAATTTTATCACTACCAACAAAGACCTTTAAAAGTACCTGCTTAAGAAGTCAGGTGAGGCTGCAAGAAGACGACCAAAGAAGGAACATGCCGAGTAGAGTGTGACAAGAGAACTAGTCTGAGAAGAGTGTCCCAGTGATTGGGAAATTTGCCCCAAGTTGTTGCTGTAAACCAACCCAATTGTTCCTCCACAGAAATATGCTATGTAGTACAGCCAGAAGTCCCATCTACGCACTAGCAACTTAACTGAATGCTCTTCCCCTAGCATTGAAAACTTCTCTCTCTCCAACATATTCATAATACAACATTTCTTCTCTCTTGTGCTTTGTGCACTGCTCTTCCTCGTGCTGTCCTCGATACTAATGAGCTCTTTGTAAAGCTCATCATCATCGGGGTTGGCGCGAGTGAATCTTGAACTGTAGAAGGAAAAGCTTGTGGGGACATTAAAGCAAGACCATTCTCTAGAATACACAATGCCAGGCAAGAAAGTGAGCAGCACAAGGAGAAAAATTGCACCTATAAGGATAACGCGAGCAATTGCCATGGTGTAAGAGAAGGAATATAAGAAGAGGAGGTAGAGGCCTGTGACAAGGGCAAGGATGTTGAGGCAGATAAAAACCAAGGAGTCGCGCTGAATGGTGTCGACAGAATGTGGTTGAGGCTGTGGTTGATTGAGAATTGGGATGAGTACTAGTCCAGAAATTAGCACAGGAACAATGGCATTGAGTAAAAGATAGAGGGTATCATCATTTGAGTTTATTGCATTGGCAATGAGAGTGTACAAAGCTGCACTCACACCGTTAAAACTAATGCTCAAGGATAATGCAAGGGAACGGTTTGCAGGAAAATGTTTGGTGCATAAGACATAGCAAATGGTGTTGAACCAGCAGATGCTGCAGCCAGCAATCAGGCATAGAAAAAAGACCTGTTCCATGTGCACAAATGTTGTTTTGTTAGTATCAATCAATTTGCAATTTTTTAATTGTCATAAACTAATTTTTATTTTTTAGTTGTTTAAATTTATATTTTAAAACTATCATAAGAATGTAAAAAATTATCATAAAGTGTCAATTTGTTATGTTAGGGACTAAAAAAATCAATTTGTCAAAATTCAGGATTAAAAATTTATGTGAAACTTTTCTGTTTTATGGTCTGCTTTGGTTTTATCTTTGGTTTATAGTTGTGGAGATGAGAAATTGTGATGATCCAAAAGATGCTGTTCTGGGACTAGTTTTCATTGTAGAGGTCAGATATTTGCAACAAACTTCAAGGAAGCTTAGCAATTAATGTCGCTCATGTCTTTTGGAAGGTAGAAAGAGAATTGGATGGTGGAGAGAGAGAGAGAGAGAGAGAGTAAAAGAGAATATTCATGTATGTTAAAATAAAATTTAATTTTATAATGAAAAGGTTTTAAATATGTGTTTTTATTCTTGTGATATATTATATTTTAAATTAGTTATTGTAATTTTTCTTTATTTTGTTTTAGTCTTTGTAGTATATTTATGTTTTTGTTTTTTGTCATTATAATATATGAATAATTTTCTTTTAGTTCTTACCAACTTTTTACCACAAGGACTAATAAAAATGAATTAAATATTATTTTTTATATAAAAAATAGGGACCGGCATGATGACTCCAAGAAATAGTAGACATGCTAAAACGGAAAAAGTAGATATTACAAGAATTACAACAAAATTATAAGAATAAAAAAAGAATTTTACAAGGATAAAAAAAAATGATATTTTTTGCTTTTAGAAAAATTAGTAACAAATATTTTTGTTGTTATTGGACCTAAAACTTTAACATTAGTCGTTTTATCCTGGTCAAAATCAAAAACATATTTAAATTATAAAAAAAAGTGCAAAAGTTAATAACAAAAACAAGTGTATCGTGTATAATTTTGTAAACTAGGATGAAAAATACAATAGAAAAAATAAATTAGGGGGAAAATGGATTTGAGTTTTATTTTTTTCATTGGATAATATTTTTTATGATTTTGACTTAACTTATATTCAAATTTTCACACCCAATCGCCTATCCCCACTTGATGGGAAAGGGTAGGTCCGTAGGTGAACTAACATAACAAAATGGTGAAAAAGAACTTGAGAAGAATCCTTCAAGGTACAGATAACCCTGGGAATCTAAGGAGCAATTAATTGGCTTGAAATAAGGTACAGAACTTCAAAAGAGTGCATAAATTAATAATTGTGTTAGTTGGCTTGAATCTAAAAAGTAAATTAAAACACAAACTTGGGAAAGTGCCTAAAGCTGGTCAGCTAATAATCCTAACCAATTTGCAGCCACAGGAACAGCTCCTCTACCAGCAGTCTAGTTAGTTGAAAAAAGAGCAATTTTGACTAACAAACTAAATTTAGGCACAATCTTATTTTAGTTTTGCTTCTTTGTAAATTGCAAAATAAGGGTGTCCAAGACCCAGGTAAAGCTAATAACACTGATGGAAAGTTAATTAATTAGGATGGAATTAGGTTTTAAAAATTAGACTCTTAAAATTTAATTAAAAAAAAGTTGGGTTCCAAAAACTCTTTGTCCAGATCTTTTTTCTTTCAAAACTCGTAGTTACTCAAGTATTAGGAAATTCATAATAACATATGTAGTGTTTAATCAACTTAGTTAATTAGACCTCCTTAATAATATGTTTTCTAGATAAAATTAGCTCAATTCGATAAATATCTTTTAAAACGTAAGCAGAAATTAGAAATTTTATTGATTTAAATCAATACCACAAGGTTACTTATATCGATATAATTGAATTGAAAGTATTTTGCATGAAACTGCTAATTTCCTATGCATAATATCTAAATTTGTACGTTTTATCCAATTAAAATAAAATAAAATGATACCTCTATTTGTTAACTTCATCAAAATATACGATAGAGTCATATCGTTTTAATTTAATTTTATTCTTTTTTGCGCTGATATTCTTGCTCTATTCTGACCTTTTACTTGATTCATTTTACAAGGAAACTATTTATTGCGATTGAGATTTGGTAGAGTTTTTAAGCAGCACACAATCCCAATCCTAAAAATACTGGATGAGTTCAACTACTACATTAATTAATGTTTTTTAATTAACGCCACTACATTAATGATGAAGCCATGTGTTTAATTGCTAGAAATAAAATAAAAAATAGAAGAAAGATTTTTTTTTTTTATTCATATAAGAATTAAAGTAAAGTATGAAAAAAATTATAACATCTCAGTTCTCACACACGTTATCCACTTAATTGGACTAAACCTTCGTCATAAAAAGAAAAGAAGAAAAACGAAGTTGGATGACAATGACATAGTTGTTCGTAATGATTATATTAACTATATTAATATATCTTTATTAATATTTTTTAAAAAACAAACAACCCATGTCATTAAAATCTCGCTTTTGAAAACGTTCTAAGATAACATTTTCCTTTATATAGATTGCATGTCAAATTGATTGATTATAAAACAAGATTGCTAGTAAGATGTTTTTTAATACATTTTATATTATTAGTTTATTTTTTAAAATTACAAAAATATAAAATAAATTTATTAAATAAGATATAACATTGTGGGTTCATTATGTTTATGTTTAGTCTTTTGCTTTAATAACATGATTCTTCTTGTATGAAGTGTGCCTAAGAGCAACTTTAGTGCAAGATCTTGAGTAAGGATCTTAAGCTTAAGATCTGGTCTTTACTAGATCTCCCAATAAAGGAGGTAGAGAGATCTCCAACATGGAGAATGGATTCTTGTAGAAGAACCCTTAAGATCTGCACATTGTTTAAAAAAGAATAAATTTTTTTCCTCTTTCTCTCTCTCTAAGATCTCAAAATAAGATCTACCATTAAAGAACAAAATAAGAGGGATCTTGAGAGATCTTCAATCCTACATGACACTATGGGGTCTACCAAAAAGTGGTCTAAGATCCCAATTTGAGATCTATCACTAAAGATGCTCTAAGGAACAAAATAATATTATATATATATAATATTTGTATGTGACTAAAAAAAGTTAGTCTCTTGGCTAAAAAACATTACTGTATAATACTAACGAATTTAATCAATTTATTAAGTTAGAGTCTCTATTCTCTAGCTTAAAAAAACATTACTGTATAAACTAGCTTCTTCTTTTCTTTCACATTTTAAAATTAGGGTTTGATATTGACACTTGAGCCTATCATAAAGATGATAAGACGTATCAGTTGAGACGTATCAGTATGTTACATCCATACAATTTGTAATAGGAGTGTCGAACGCTCAACTCAACTTATTTTCAAACTTGTTGAAAAACGGATTAAGTTGAGTTAAATCAATAATATTTGTAGTGAATTAAAAATCTAAATCTAACTAGTGATGAATTGTAGGTTGGATTGAGTCGGTCTCTCAATCCATTTTTAAAGAAAATATTAAAAACATTTAATTATTTTAGTTATTTTAAAATTTTCTCAAATTTGATAATCAAATATAATAAAAAAAGAAACTCTTTTATATAAAACTAGTAACAAAAAAATACTTAAAAACGATTTTAAAAAGTGAAGATATTAATATTATTTATGAAAAAAAATCGACAAGTTAAACAAGTTGACCTCATTTGAAACCTATTATTTTTAGTTTTTAGTTTACTAGAGATAGAAAGGGTATGTGTCTATAATTATTGTGTCATGTGTGTGATACATGTGGAGTAAGTTAGGCAGATAAGGTGGACACGTAAGATAAAATGTTTTATGGTTAAAATTACGAGATTCACTGTTTTTTTTTTTTTTTTTAACTTCACAATGGCGCTAATATTGATATGAGAAAG
>PYAF01001378.1:481297-492217 GCA_007407185.1 Glycine tomentella | reverse complement strand
TTTTTTTTTTTTTTTTTTTAACTTCACAATGGCGCTAATATTGATATGAGAAAGAGTGCTTAGTGCTAACAACATATTTTTTTATTTACTTTTTCTAACATATTTTATTATTAGAACTTATCAAAATTATGAATAAAGTAATTAAATAAAAAGTGAAGTCCAACAAATTTGGTATCTTTTCCAATATGTTAACATTTCTCATGTTAACACATATGAGGTTAGAAATTAGAATTGTTGTCGTGTAGCTTTAAGAGTTTCTCAAGCATTTCCTATCACACTAGACCATCAGTTTTTATCCAGAAAACTAGGAAATTGTCTCTTACGGTTGATTCTTCTGCCAGTTAGATACCATAAATTTGTACATACATAAGATTCTTTACTTTCATAGTCTTCTAAAAAATTAACAAAAACCACGAGAAGAAATGTGTTTATTTTTTGTGCAAACAAAATTGTGCTTCAAACAAAGCTCTTCCATAGAATCCCAAACAACACTACAATTTTTCCCTTGAGTAAAGTTACATCTTTCCACAAATTTCCATATATAATTTTTCTCATTACTTTATAAAAAAAGAGTATCAAATGAAAACTAATGTCTTACAAATTACTAATACAAAACACCTTTAATATTTATAATTAGTAAAATGTTAGTAATAAATTAGGATTTAGAAATATTCTATTTTTTTTATTCATAGTAAACAAGTTCAAGTACTAAATTTTTACAACAACTCACGAACATTGTCCGATCAATTGAATTAGATTTTCTAATCAAATTATTCTATTTAATTTCCCAAATTCAAGTATATGGTTCATTGATTTTCCAGAAAATTAATTCCCACATGTAAATGTATGAAAACTCCAAAGAATTAATTAGCAATGCAACATATATACAACACAAGGAGGGATAGCTAGGGTGAAGAAAACTGACCACAACATAAGGCAAAGTGATGAGTCTATGAATGACAAGCCATTGGAAGCCAAAGCCAAAAAGTCCCATAAAAGCAGCCATGAACATAACCACCCACAAGGGGAGGTACATGAGTGAGACCCCAGAACACCACCCAAAGGCCTTTCCCATGTCTGAGGCCACAGAGAGGTAATTGAGCTGAAGCTGAGTTATGTTAAGCACAGATTTGAGCTCAGATGAGTATGATGAGAAGTCAAAGTTTGTCCCTGTGAATGCCTGCACCCATATTGATGCCAAAAGTATCACCCACTTTCTTGATTCCCCTTCCATGGATCAATTGGACTCCAAAATTGAAGAAATTGAAGAGTTAATTGATTTCTCCTAATCCCTCTTCTTCTTTTTCCTTTGAACCTTCTCCAACCACCAAGAAATAACAACAGGAGGAGCTTTGCTTTTTCTCTCCTGTTTCGAATGAATTTGGTGGTTACTCTTGCTTAGAGAGAGGTGGTGGTTGTTGTCTCCTATCTTAGTACTTTTTTTTTACATTAAATTGTAAATTCAGTCCTTATATTCATCACTATTTGGGTTCTAGGTTTTCTTTTTCTTTTTTTTTTTTTTAAATTACATTTTGGTCTGTGTATATTTTTTTACAATTTAGTCTTCAACGATGTTAACTTTTTTTTTTTCTTTTCATTTTTCATATATGGATTAAAACACAAAATGATATGTTTGAACATAGAGACTAATTAAAATGTAGATTTTTTTTTTTTTATGTAAAGACTAAATTTAAGTGCATACAGGAAGTAAAAGAATGTGTTCAAGTATAGGGACTAAATCTAATATATGAGTTATTATATTCTTATGTTCAGTAGTTTTTTTTTTCACTCACATTTTTACTCCATTTATTTTTCTTATTTTTCTTTTCATTTATTGTTACATTATTTTTTATGTTTATTAGTTTCTCTCTTTTTCTCTCTCTTTTCTTCCACTCATATAGCAAAAAATGAGGTGTACATTTAACTTTTTTCATCTAATATCATTATAGCTTTGACTAATTAAATAACTGAGATCAATTTGTATATATATTTTTTGTTTAAAAGTATTTTTAGTCTTTTTAATTTTTTAAAATTTTTTGTTCCTATAATTTTTTTTATTACAAAATGTGTTTGTTGATTTTCCATTCTTAAAGCACTTTAAGTAATACTTTAAACAGTACAAAATACTATGAATACTGAAAAAATATTAAACTGTATGAACGAAAAATATATCCAATCCTTTATTTTTTCATGTAAGGACTAAAATATAGTTTTATATTTATATATTCTAAAATAATAAAATAATATTGAGTGCAAGGAATAAATTTTCATTTAGTTTTTTTAGTCCAAAGTTTTAAGTTGTTAGAAGAAATTAAAATTAAGATTTAAGACGATTTATCTTCATTGGAAGAAAAAGGGATACACAAATAAAAAGAAGCAAATTATTTGAAGGCCCTTCATCTATTGTGCAACTGTGCAAGCACAAGATTCGGTAGTGTCCTTGATTAAAATAACATAAGTGCAAAAAACGAGTCCACTGAATTTATGATGGCGGACATATAAAGACACGTACGTCCATAGTTGCTCCACATACACCTTTTGGAAAAGTTACATTATTTTGCCTTTGGTTGGTTAGTGAGAATTGGCATGTTTCCATTACTTACACGGTTGCTTATATGGATGGTACTATTTTATTTTCAGCGTAATAAATATGCAACCTAACGTGACGTTTTGTTTGAATAAAAAATAAAAGAAAAAAAATATTATTATTTTCATATCTTGCATATAACACTTGTATTATATATATATATATATATATATATATATATATGAACGAACGTATGCAAGATATGAAAATAATAACAATTTTTTTTCTTTTATTTTTTATTCAAACAAAACGTGACATTAGGTTGCATATTTATTACGTTGAAAATAAAATGCGACAAGATCATATTCTTCTTTTTCTGATTCACGTGTAAAATCTTTTTGTCCAATTCTATATATATATATATATATTAATTTTCATTGTTAACTCATAATCACCTTTCTAATAATTTATTATAAAATTTTATATGGATCACTTTATTTTATAAAAGTTAAGTAAGCCATTAATAGTAAAAGGAGATCAACTTTGGAAAAAAAAAATATAAGTACAGAAATAAGATTGAGATCTTTAGAAGCCACAACCATATTCATTAGCCATGAACTTTCTTATACAAAGACCAATTTGGTGACACTTAAAAGTATCAGTTAGTGACATTAATTGATATTAATGAAATAGGTTAGTTGGTGTAAAATAATTAATAACATTTAGATAAAAACTTCAATTTCAGATATGAATATATGGAATATTATTTTTTAGAAGAAAAATATTAACAACACTCTTTTTAACACTCTTTATCAAAGATTTTCCATGATTGATTTTGAAAATTATCAATTTTAATAGTTTTGTTTCTCATTTAATATAAATCAGGAGATGAGAAACAAAATCTACAAAAAATAATGCTTTCCAATAAATTTTAAAAATCTTAAAAAAAGAGTATTAAAAAGAGGGTGGTTAGAAGAGAAATCTAAAATAGATATTAGAAGTCAAAACCTTAAAAATTAGTCTGACTCTCAACTAAGATATCTTGAATTTGTCTAAAAATATTTAAACATAGGAAGAGTTTTATACGAAACACAATTATTTTCTTAATTCAGATAAATCTAAAAACATAATTTAAGTTAAAATAATTTAAATTATGATAAAAATATGAATGATTAATTTAAGATTTAATTATATATTTAGTCTCTCAAATTGGATGATCAATTTTATTTTCTTACGGTCAATTTTTAAATCTTTAAAGGATTAAAAAAACTAAAATAAATAAATAAAAACTTATTTAATCTTTTTTAAAAAATTACACACATAAATACCAATAGAGAACCATATGTAAATACAACTGATGAAATATGTATGAGGGCAATTTTAGACTGGAAACATGTTTGGAAATCAGGTGGAGCCAAAAGTACTTTTGCAAAATGATCAGAACCCTTGCTTTTGTATTGAAAGACATGTAACAACAATTTCAACTACAAACGAAATATGCACTTGGAAATTGAGAATGCCTCCAACCATTACCATTTTTCCCATACAAAATGGCTGTCAAAACCCTCAATCAACCTTTCACTAATTCCTATCACTGAAAGTGATTCCATCCAAAATTAAAAGTACCTCCAACCAATTTAATGAATTCCAATTTTATCTCAATTTAATAATATTGATCAATCCAAAAAAAAAAAAAACTAAATGTTGATAATTTATTAGACCACCACAATTGTCAAAAAAATTCCACCATCATCAAAATCAGGATGTAAATAGAAAATAATATAGCTATTAAACTCAAACTCAATGTCTCCAAATATCATGACTAGAATCCCTATTAGTCATTTAAGAACACATTTCAAATATATTCCATCTTCACAGGTGTTGCATACTGCAGGAAAAATCACTCAGGAGTATATAATGCTAACAGGTTTTCCCGAAGGACTCCTACAGGCACAGTTTGTTAGTGTAAGTCCACACTCACTGTAGACTTGGCTGTTCTCTCCCCTATCTATTTATTGAAACTTAGGATGATTGGATCTACTTTTGCTGAAGGAAAGGTCCATGTGTATACTTGAAGTCACAGAATGTCATTTGGTGTTTGAATATAAATTTTGCAGTGAGTTCGATGGCAGCTATGGAAAGTAATCAAAATAACCAAGTAGATGTCAAATGCAAGATATGATAGTCCAAATTACAGATTTCAGCAGTTTGTATCCTAAAACGATAGCATCTGATATATAACCAATAAGTTAATCTGATTTACTATCATAATTGAATTTAAAAAATAAGTAAAGAGGACTATATAAGGTGAGACCTACACAATTTTTGTATTTTCTGATAAATTCCAGCCAATAATAGAGTACTTAAAAATGTGCGTTAGAGAGTGTGTTGTTAGCATTTCTCAATAATGAAGATCTTCAATTGCATTCTAACTCATGCTTCTAATAAATGAAACTAAATAATACTTCGATGTGTTTTTTTATTCCATAGATGTTATTAGCATAACACTCACTCCATTCTTGTCTTATGAATTAGGCAAAGAATTTTTGTCATCATCATCATAATCATCATCAAGAACGAGTTTAACTCCATTATTCTTAAGAGCATTCACAACAGCCCAAACCTTGGTTTGGTTCTTAAATCCTTTCTTCCCAACTTCTTTAGTTATGTTTGCATGAATCCCTCTTCCTTCTCCTTCATTAAGCCCCTCAACTTTGAGCCGCCTGGCCAATACCTCTCCAACAACAGCTGCTGCTTTTGCATTGCAGGACCTGCCACACTCAAGTGACTCTTTAATGGTGTGTTCTGCAGTGGATGATGATACTACAATCCGACCATTGTTTCTATCTACAATGTTTGCAGTAATGTACTTTAATGATATGAATAATCTCAGCACATATCGCTTCACAACCGGCATTCTTCAATTATCTAACAGAAGGATGGAAATAAATAAAGACTAAGCAACACCAAACAAAAGAAAAGGAGAAATACATTCACCTATTTTATGAGAACATATTACTTTTTTTTTTAATCTTTTTAATTCATGATTCCTTTATCAATTTCTTTTTAATCTAATGAAAGGAATCAAATTATTTATTAACATGAGCCAATTCTTATGGTTAAAAGACAGATGCACCATTCAAATCTGAATAAAATCTTACTTCAGTATACAGGTAGTAACAGAAGTAATTATACTAGTGTAATTACTCAATTAGGTTCAAGATACCATGCAGTCAGAGTCATTGACATGTAATGTGCAGTTGATGCATATAACAATGTAGCTTTTCCCACTAAGTGTATGTAAGAATGCCAATTATTGGAAAGGACCCACACAATGATGAGTCAGCAGAAATTGGGGAAAATGGACAGCTAGGAAAGGATTCTATTGGTAACATGGAAATTAAAGGAGTGAGGAAGAGGCAAAGGGTGAGAGTAACTAACTCTAGGTGGAGCCCCTGGAGGGATTTTGTGTGAGGTGAAGTGTATAAGAGACAGAAGAGGGAATAGGTGAAGGGTTCTTGATTCTGATTTCTCTCTCTTAAATTCCCCTGTGGTCCTATACCTTCTCAGATTCAATTATTCTTCTGTTATAGGTTTAGTTCATCATATTGTATGGTTACTATTCCTCCACACACTGGGAGTTGGAATGTTTATAGAAAGGGATAAGACAATAACCATTTTCAGATTTCTATTTAGTATCATTTCAGTGTGCAGTTGATGCATAAAGACTATAAATAAAGATATATTTATTTGTAGTGAGATTACAGATACTATGGATGAACAGAAGAGGGGGAAAGTGGCAATGTATGGAAGATAATAGCAATCAAAACAACAATTAGCACAACTACATACATGCAGCATGCATACTGCAGTTCTTAGCATAAGGGTGATTAGCTATTTCAAATTACAATTTCAGGCTCATGTATAGGGCAGAAACATTTTGAGACCATTGCAACGCTTCATGACATCTCAGGACATGAAAGAGTATGAGATTATGCAACTCGTTTGATGTGAAATTAAGATGGCTACCAATGTGGAGGATTAAATATCGAAAGGATATTATTCCATTCATAACTTGGTAGACAAATTTGTCTTGATAGTAAGGCCACTAAGTTGTAGACCACTACAGGCCTGATTAGCTTCATGTTTAAACCTCCAATCCCATGTTGAAAACATAGTTATCAATCCCGGATAGCGGAGCGGAGCGGCCACACTCAAAACTGGGATAGCAGGATAGCGGTAGCGGGATGACCGCTATTCTCATGTTTTCATATATGTATTAAAATATTTATAATATAAATATATAAGAGAAATATAACTAAAAATTCATGCACTAATTGTCATTAATAATAAAAACTAATCAAAGGAACACAATGTCAATTAATATTTGCCAAATGTAACTAATGTTCTAGAAATTCAAATTCAAAATAAACAAACACAATCTTCTTAAATCTTAATTTAAATCATCATCCTCTTCCTCTTCAAGGAAATCAGAATCAAGAGAAAGTGAGAAATGAAAAAAAAAGAAAAAAAGAAAAGAAAAGAGCAAGGAAAAAGGAAAAAGAAAAGGAAAAAAAAATGGCAGAAATCAGAATCAAGAGAAAGTGAAAAGAAAATACATAAAAAAATTAAAAATAGAATCCCAGCCTCTAGTTTCAACGTAGGCAGCAGCTGAAGTTAAAGCCCATTCTTTTTTTTGTTTTTGGGGAACGTTCAAGGAGGAAAAAAAAAAAAAAAAAAGAAAAGAGCAAGGAAAAGAAAAAAGAAAAGGAAAAAAAAAAGAATGCCACAACAAAAACGAAAAGGAAAACAGAAAAAGAAAAAGAAAATGAAACAGAACGCGAGAATCAAAGAAAAGAGAGAAGAAAGAAAGAAAAGAAGAGACAACCTGCACGGCCGGAGGGAGAAGCCGCGCCGGAGGGAGAAGTCGCGCCGGACGGCCGGAGGGAGAAGGCTCAAAGAACTCGCACGCGGGAGGAAGAGAGAACACGGGAGGGAGAGAGAACGCGCACGGGAGGGAGAGAAAACAGAAAAAAAAGGTAAGTTGCGGCCGCGTCTCCGCAATCGCGGACGCGACGCCGCTTCTCCTATCAGGGCCGCAATCACCGCTATCCTTAAACGCTCCGCTTCAGAGGGTGTTGTAGCGGCACCCATCCGCGCCGCTCCGATCCGCCGCGATAGCGGCCGCTCCGGCCGCTATTGATAACATAGGTTGAAAAAAAATTCACTTTGGAAAATTATGCTGCAAATGGGGTTTCATATATTAAAAATGGTGTAAGCTTGGTTTGGAACTTTAAACAAACAGGCACTACATGTATACGCTCCATTCGCACATCATTATTGACAAGACAGACTACCGTATATTTGAAGGGTCTTGCAGAACAGGATGATTGGTTTTTGTTGGAGAGCATAGCTTTAAGAGAAATGCAAAACCTGAGGGATGCAAGAATGAAAGGCATGATGTAGATGTGGTTATGTCAATGGTGTGAGTTCAGTATAGAAAATGAAAGACAGGATGTTTTTTATGAAGATGTCATTCGTTACTTTATTCAATAATTTGAAAAACTACACTAACTGACCACCAAAATGGACTTCACTTCCTATCTACTCACGGAATATTGAAACTACATTAACCCTGTTATCATTTTGCAATTTGCACCAGTCAAATTGTTATAGTGAACCAATTTTCCTGAATCTGGCCTATGTAACCAGAAAACATAAAGGTGCACAAGCACAATTCCTTGTCTGTTTTGCAAGAATACTCATTTTCTTGCACCTATGAAAACAGGTAAAATTTCACAGGCTCATACATGCAACAAAGAGGAACTAAATTAATCAAGAGTTTAAATTCCCACCCCCAACTAAATAGAAAAACCATTGGCTTTCTATTCTATGAAATTAGTATCATTTCCCAGAACTAAGAAGTTAAACTAAGAAAGGAGTAGAAGAAAAATATTCAACTAATAAAAAAATTCAGCTGTTACTTGTTACATTAGGTATTAGCTTTACTATTAAACTATCTTATAATCTAATGCAGGGAAAATTTCCCCAGGACAAAAGGTGGGCAACGCATCAACTCAGCCATATTATACTATAATTAATGAACATCTTGGAAAGGTGACTTACTATACCCTAATAAATACCTAGCAAGTTCAGGGTGCTTTTTAACCAACAGTTTTTTCCCATTATTGTGGGTGATTTAATGATTTGAACATCTTAAATTATATAATCAAATCTGTTTGATAAACAGAAAAATATATCTTAAAACAGTTCCTCTTACTTGGTGGTATGTCTAAACCTCTGACCAATGCTCTGAATTTTGTATAGAGCTTCCTGCAACTTCACAATCAGACGGGGTTGAAATGCTGCAAAGAGAAATAGGGGAAGCTTGAATTCAATTATGATCTACAACATACAGTACTACATAACCAGTTAATAAAGCTGCGGTTTCAGCGTATTTATTCCAATTTCTAAAGAATCACAGAAAAGTTAAAAGAAGCAGTGACACACATGCTATAGTTGAAGTAGAGATACAATTTAAGTTGACTTCAGTGCAACATTTCATCAAACAATTGCTAAAACGAAAACATTTGATTAAATCTTAATGGTGCGGGAAAGAGGATTCATGAATCAGAAAAAAATTGAACCGTCAATAGCCATCGTCAAAAAACACCCATGTGAAATTGAGTAAGGGAAAACAAGTAAAGAAGATCAAAGCCATGGAATTTGGACAAGGGAAGCAAAACCCAACTTCAGATTCAGCTCTAAATCCCACTTCACAAGTAAGGTACTTCTTTTTCCAGAGTAACAAAGAAGAAAAAGATGAAGAAAACGACACTGAGCGTGTCGAAGAAAAACCATGAAATGCAGGAACGGATTATGTGGTGTTTGTTAGGGTTGTGAAAGTGGACTAGCCCACCAAAAATGGGCTGGGCTGGGCTGGTCCTAGCGAGTTTTACTTTATACACTATAAACATTTCTTATACACTATATATATTTTTTAAAATGCCAAAATTGCCCTTCTGTTTGTTTTTATTTATGGTGCTTTTTTATCACTGTTTGCTCTCCATTTCGCTTGCTCCCTTGCTGCGATTTCCATTTTGCTTGCTCCCTTGCTGCGATTTTGTTGTGCATTGGAGCTGTTGGTGTTGGAGGAGGTAGGTCGTGGTCGGTGGTAGCTGGGTTGAGCTGAGGAGTCGTCGGAGACGCCATTTTCAGCGGTGGGTGCAAGGTAAGTAAAGTTATGTTGTAGTATGGATGATGAAATCCGTTGGTGATATAGTGTATATAATACGGATCAATGGATCCGGCAGTTGGTCATGTTACGGATTAATGAATCCATGTAAATCCCACGGATTGAATAATCCGTAGTTAGATTAGTAGGTAACAAAGGCCTTGGATTTCTCACGGATTGAAGGATCCGCATTGTATGTAATCCGTGTACGAAGTGTGTGAAGCCGGATTGAGTAATCCGTGTCTAGGTAGTTAGTAAGAGTGGCTGGATTACGTAATCCGTAAAGAGGCAAGGAATGCTCACGGATCCATTGATCCGTACTAGGCAAGGGAATGGGAAATAGGAATGCGCACGGATCCATTGATCCGTAATAGGCCAAGTTAGATTTGTAACTTTGTGCATCTTTTATAAGTTTGTGAAATAACTTGCCAAAAGCAAAACACGGATACTATAAAATAATATTTTTATACTTTACATATAGACAAAGACAATAGTAATTAGAAGAATCTAAAACCTATAAAAATTATATAGAAAGTCAAAGAAAATATAGCATGTTGGAGACTTAATGTGCACGGATTCATTGATCCGTAATAGGCCAAGGAATGCGCACGGATTCAATGATCCGTAATTGGCCAAGGGATGCGTACGGATTCATTGATCCGTAATTTCCAAGGATGTGCGTACGGATCATTTGATCCGTAGGGCTATTTCTGCTATCTGAATATTATTATTATGTGTGTGTTCTAATTGAAATAATTTTATATAGCATTTCTGTAGATGGAGAACAATGATTGGTACTATGACATTATGATGTCAGATGAAATTGATTTAGAGCAAGAAGATATTGGAGAAGAAGGTGATTGTGTTGAAGACATTAATTATTCAATTGATTGTTCGATGGCTTTCAATACATCAAAGGTATATTTGTAGTTAAACTTGTTTATCGAATAGTTTGAAAAAAAAAATGTTATTCAAGGTTGATTGTTGTATATTTGCAGGTGTTTAATTCGCGTGATGATGTATTGACATGGGCTCGTAGTGTAGCATATGATAATGGATTTGTTGTTGTTATAATGAGGAGCGGCATGGCAAGTGCAAAGGTAGGAACAACATCATATGTTATAATTGGTTGTCAAAGGAGTGGAAAATATAGATCATT
>PYAF01001378.1:442441-458829 GCA_007407185.1 Glycine tomentella | reverse complement strand
CTGACTTGTTTTTAATCATTGCAATTAATTATTATTTCTGTTTAATTTTATATATTCTGCCAAATTCCTTCAAAAACCCCCCAACACGTTTTCAATCCCTTAAACATCGACAATTGATCCTTGAGAGACGACCTAGGAGTCACTTTCCTAGTACTACACTTAATTCATAATAATTTGACGGAGTACGACCTTCGATCAGTAACATACAGATTACTCAATCTGTATGAAGTTCACATATTACAGGATCCATATGCTTCATACGGATTGAGTAATCCGTATCTTACTTACGGATTACGAATCTCACTCACTTCTACGGATTAATCTATCCGTATGGAGTATACGGATTCACCAATCCGTAACATCCATAACACAAACCAAAACGAAGATGAACCTCACCCGGTTGCCACAATGAACCACCTCCCACCGTCAACAACCCGAAACGCACCTTAGGTCACCCCAATGTATCAGTTGCGCCACCAAACGGAACCAAATCGCAACAAAGAAGAAGGAACACGAAGGTGTATGGTGTATGTGTGAAAGCGGCGCCGAATGAATAGTTTAAACCTAAGTATATAAGCAGGGACATTTACAGAAATCAACTCTTCAATTATGGATGTATTAGTCTTTATATTGGTGTATAAAGTTTTTCCCTTTTTTCAATTCTAGTGTTTGTCGGAAGAGTAACAATAATATCGGATCTAACTATTTCTTCATTCTGTCATCAATTTATATAATATGATCTTTCATATTTTATGTAAACTAGATTTTGGACTTTGGGTAAGTATTTCTTTTTAAAAAAGTTGTTTTTATAAGATTAATTATTTGAAATTTACTAGTAAATATTTATTTTTTGATAATTTTTAAAGAAATTATAGATTATCCAATAATCTATTTGTCATTCTTAAATTATTACATTTATTAAATAATATATACAATAACCTATTCAAAAAATATTTTAAAATACTCATTTAACTCAAATATTTACTGACAAGCAATTTTCTTTATGTTTTAGTTTTTATCCACATTTATCACCTTTTTATACCTCAACTCCCCTCCCCTTTTTCCTTCCTTCTTTAATCTACTTTTTCCTCATCAACATCTCCCTCCTCTTATTTTGTGGGTTTTGTTTCTTTTAAATCCTCTTGCATCACCTAATTTTCATTGACCCTAAATGAGAGTCTTTGTGGGTACATAGTTTAGACACGTTTTCTTGCACAAGATGATGTAGCACTATTACAGACGAGGGAAACGACGACGGTTCTAGAGCACAAACGACGACGATTTTCGAATCGTCTTTGTTGCGGGTGTCGTTGTAAGTTGGCACTTTCGACGACGGTTCTAAAAATTGTCTTTGTAAATTTTTTTTAATTTTTTTAAAAATAGATACAAAGACGGTTCTCGTGAAAACCGTCTTTGTTTGTACATTTTCAAAGACGGTTTTTAGAAAATCGTCTTTGTTTCTATTTATTTTATATTTTTTTATTTTAAAAGAAAGGATAAGAAGACGGTTTTGGGAAAACCGTCTTCGTAGGCCACTATTCAAAGATGGTTTTCAAAAAACCATCTTTGTTTCCCTCCATTTTGAATTTTTTTTATTTTAAAAGAAAGGATAAGAAGACGGTTTTTGGAAAACCGTCTTCGTAGGCCACCATTCAAAGATGGTTTTGTAAAAACCGTCTTTGTTTCCCTTCATTTGAAATTTTTTTTATTTTAAAATAAAAGAAAAGAAGACGGTTTTCGAAAAACCGTCTTCGTATCCCGCCATTCAAAGACGGTTTTCGTAAAAACCGTCTTTGTTTCCCTTTATTTTATTTTTTTTATATTTAAATTAAATGAAAAAGAAGACGGTTTTGGAAAAACTGTCTTCGTAGGTCACCATTCAAAGACGGTTTCTACTAAAACTGTCTTTGTTTCCCTGCATTTTAATTTTTTTAAGAAAGGATAAGAGGACGGTTTTGGTAAAACCGTTTTTGTAGGCCTACATTCAAAGACGGTTTCTACGAAAACCGTCTTTATTTCCCTATTTTGTTTTTTTTTTTGGAATGTCCGCAGAAATTGAAATTTATTTGTATTATTTACTACCAAATAAATTTAAGAAATACACCACATTGTCCTAATTTCATTGTGTAATAAATAAAGCAAATTGAACAGCCTGGAAACAATAAACAAAGACTAAAGCAATCATATAAGAATAATTAATTCATATATTGCAAAAATGAATTTACAAAGAGTAAAAATTGTATAATTATGAGTGACATATTATCAAATTACAACGTAACTTTTTTTCCACCCATCCAAGTCCTTCAAAAGCAAATTATAGATGAATATATTTCTCTCCAATTGATTTCACTATCTGGCAAGCCGACTCCTACAGCCATGCAAAAAATAAGCATCACCTCAACAGGTGTAGCAGAAAACCAGAATTTTTTTTCAGATTAATCACAAAGAAGGTGAAAGGAATTAAAAATGGGTAAATACTCTATGTTGCTAGTACCTCTTCTTCACCTAATATATTGTACATGATAACAGCTGGAGTTTTCAGTGATCGATCACCAAGTGGAAGACTATCAACACCCGGCAAATGTTTCTCATATTGTGAGGTATAGCAAGATTCAATTGTGTGAGGTGTAGGTGCCACTTCATTTAGTAAAATCTGTGAAGAAACACAAGCATGGTCACGATCAGGGGATTAACAAACAAATTTACTTGTAAAAAGAACTCAATACAACAGTGAAGAAAAAAAAACATTGAGACATATACAGAGTTGATCAAGAAAAAAGTCAGAACCTGTGCATTAATTGTTGGTATATGAATACAACTAATTGATAAAAAGACAAGCAATATACTGATAAACCAAAAATAGAAGTGACAGAATTATTGGTATTTTAATACAACTATTGGTAAATTGTGCTTCAGAGGTCATAACATGATTTCTGTTCAGATATCCTACACATGAAAACTAATCATAGTTATCAATCTCACATACAAGTGCATAGCTTAAAACACTTTAGCAGGAAGCAGGATGATCATTTTAAAAAATATTATAATGCAAACTAAATAGTTTATACTACATATATATTATAAACAAGAAAGAAAAAAAAATTCCAAAATTAAAGAAATTCATGATACATAATAAATCACACTTTATGCTCAGAGTCACTATCAATCTAAGAACAAAAAAAGCATAGTAATAGTAATGAAGTTAAAGAATTAAAAGATGATAGTGAAATTAATAGAAAAAGAACATAACGAGTTACATAAAAATTAGCAAATATGTGAACTTGGGCAAAAATAGTCTTATTATCAGTAGAGGCTGGTAGAAGAGCCTTTCCAATATCCTGGTGTTTCCCAGCAATTTCATTCAAAGAGAACAAGGTCAGAGCAATAGTGAAAAAAAAGTTCACAAATCATATAAGGTAAATTTTCTTAAACAGATATAATATTTCAATTAAAATTTTCAATACGTGCTCCAAAATGCATCAAAAAGTTCTTTATTTCATCAAGACAATTATTAAGTACCTTTATTTCATCAAGAAGTTCTTTGGGGGCAACCTTGGTGTTCAAGAACTCACCAATTTGTTTCATGGTTTGCTCTCGGTCCTGCCATCAAATAAATTGAAATTAATAGAAAATAAACAAAAAAAAAAAATGTGAGCTTGAGACTTTACCCATATAAATGACAATAAACCAGAACAAAGGGCATGATGACCAATGAGACTGGGTTAATTGTCATCCAACAGTCAGCCTCAGTTGTGTCAACAAACGCCATAATGTACAAATTCCTAAGTGTGCAACTAACATAATAATTTATTCTAGAGTATATTATACTCCCCTCCCACAAGAGAGGATTAAACTACAACGCCCTACCCCTCTTATTTTAATATAAACAAATATCTTACGGTTAATTTTATCTCTTATGACTTTCAACATTATCAGCAACTAGTTTTGAATTCTTGCTATGACTTTTGAGACTTTAGAAGATGAGAAATGATTCCAACTGAAGTTTCAAAGCTGATAGTATGAGAATTCAAAATATTATTACATATTGTTAAAGTACAAGTGTTGATAATACAATGTTCAGAATTAATTATCAGTGACCTTCAAAGTTAAAGAAAAATGAAAAATAATCATACTGAAGTCTCAGGAAAAAGGGGAGCAACTTTAAATAAAGAGGGGAAGAATGTAATTTAAGCATCTCAAGGGAGAAAAGTGTATTTTACTTTATATTCTAACTTCTTCTTCAGTCATCACTGTCAAGTCTCAAAACTAATGCATTAAAGAGGGAAAATGTTTTTCATGACGATTGGTTTTTTAACATGGAAATCTTGACATCTTTGATATATGGAAAACCATCTGTTAGCAACAATCAACATTGTTGCCAATTATCATACATCCATTAGAATGCAATTTCATTTTTAATTAAACGCTTGTGCATATAGGTCAGCTTTCGTGTTAAGCACGCATACAAAAGCAGCACTTTTTTAAGTGACTGTGTACTAATCCTAAGGTGCAAACTCTGTCCAAATGAATGGCAATGAGAATAATTACCTCAACGCACACCTGGAGTTGAGTGCACACCAGGTTTAAGATTTTCCTCCAATAGGCTCCAGATGCTTGTAACTTGTCACAAAGTGGGGTGCTTCATCAATCCAACTATTGTTCTTGTTGATATATCAAACTCTGCAAATGATAACCAAAACAACATTGTTCCTAAGTTTTATTCACAGTGAAGTAATAACTAAGAAAAACTGTAAAACTTAACAAAGGCCCAAACTAAATAAAGTAATTAAACTACATTGTTCATAAGGGTACACAGATTGTTGAGGTGGCCAACCATTGTAACACAAAGAATAGATGGTAGAGACTACAGCTATGCAACCATTGTTTCTGAAGTAAAATATTTGCAAAATAAAATCAAACGCTAGGAAATTTAAAATAAAATACAACAGAAAAACAATGTATGTCTATTTGGGATACCCATGTAATTGAGTTTTGCACTCTATGCAACTAATGTTGACAATGAAGACATTAACGGAGAGGCTTCAAAGATGGTTCTTGTGGGGTGGCAGCAACGAACAGAAGAAGATCCCTTGGGTGAGTTGGGAATGTGTGTGCTTATCAAAGCAAATAATTGTATTTTTTCCTTTTGTCCTAGCTCTTAGTCAGAACACAGTTGGCTTTCTTGTTTTAACCCACCTAGGTTCTGCTTTTGTTCATGCTAGGCTCTATACCATGCAATACTACTTGTACTGTACTTTTCTATATAAAATACTATATATTATCTTTGCTGATAAAAGAAAAAAAACAACACTCTGCTGACCTAACTAAAGCTAACAAGACCCAAACAACATCAAGTATAAAGTCAACATCTACCATAAATACAAGGCACAATAAAACAGGAACACTGTAAAAAAAACATGGAATTCCAGGAGCAGAATCTGTTGTTGTTACTGTCACTCAGTCATTGTTTGCATGTATTTGAAAATTACAACTTAGAAATGCAAACCAAACCCTGAATAATTTTCAATTCTTTTTTAATGGAAACAATGGCTAATAAGACCTTAATGACTAAAATCTCAAAAGCATAGAAATAAGAATAAGCTTAAAGCCCTGCAACATCATCTACATTCATAGTTCATCCAACTAGCTTAGCTTATAGCCCTGCAACATCATCCGTTTATGTTGCAACTGAATTTAATTCAAGCTTAGGATGTCTTGTTTTATTCTCCATGCACTAAAACTTCAGTTAAGTAATCCATTTTTTTTTAACAATTTGCAGGGTTCGGTCTCATTATGGGCATCCTGATATATTTGACAGACTCTTCCTCTCAGAAGCTATAAGAAAACAAGCTCAAAACCTCAAATACCCATTACTGAAAAATCAACTGGGCTATCATCTTGTCAAATTGCCTTGGATTCAGGGAATCTCAACACTTTGAAAACAATTTCAACTCTGTTTTTTCCCCTCAAAAACTGACAAATCAAGGTTGGGCAGCTTATGTGTGTTTACATGTATATTTTCAAATCATCTTTGTTGGTCAATATCTTGTCCAAGATAATTTTCTTTTTCTAGCTATAGATGTTGAAGCATGGACAGATGTGATTTATTTTGTTTCACAAAGTATCAGTTCTTTCCTCCTGGGACATGTTACATGCTCTGTATGTGCTAGTCTGTTGAGCCAAGTCTACTTCCTTTATTCTCAATTATATCATTTATTTGCTTATTCACTTAGAGAGATGTGACAATATTTAATTTTTCTGTTATCATCCATTTGGTACTGTCTGTGTTTTAAGAACATTTGAACTTATCACAAGGATATTCCCTCTTGTGCAGATATGGATGCCAAGGTGAAGCAAATGATTAAGCTTATTGAAGAAGATGCAGATTCCTTTGCAAGGAGAGCAGAAATGTATTATAAAAAATGCCCAGAGCTTATCAAAATGGTTGAAGTGTTTTACCGGACATATCGGGAATTGGCTGAGTGATATGATCATGCAACTGGAGTGATGCGCCACGCCTATAAGACCATGGCCGAAGCATTTCCTAATCAAGTTCCTATGATGCTGGCAGATGATTTACATGCAGTTTCTCCTACGGAGACTGACCCACATACTCCAGAAATGTGACACCCTTCATGTGCATTTCTTGATCCAGATGAACCACAAAAAGATGATTCTGCTCATTTCCATGCTATCAAAAGAAATGGTGGTTATACTGGTGAACCCGATTCTCCTTTGAACAAAATCGGTTTGAAAGAGCTCAATGATCTCTACATCCCTGGAGAACATGAAAATCTTCCAAAGTTTGCTAGAAAGGGGCTTAATTTTTTTGAGACACAGGAAGAGAGTAATGAGCAAAACAGTGGAAGCAACAACACTTTGTCTGACTCTGAACGTGTGACAAAAGCTGAGACAGAAATTTTGGCCTTGAAGACAGCCATTGCCAAATTAAAAGATGAAAACGAAGCTGGCTTGCTTCAGTATCAGCAGAGTTTCGAGAAATTGTCTAATCTCGAGTTAGAAGTGTGTAATGCGCAAGAGTATTCTCAAAGACTCGATGAGCGACCAAGTAAAGCTGAAGCTGAAGTTCAAGCATTGAAGGAAGCCGAAATCAAATTACAGGCTGAAAGTGAAGCTAGTGTTCTTCAGTACCAGGAATGCTTGGACAAAATATGTAATCTGCAGAAAAATATTTCTTCTTGGCAAAAGGAAGCAGGAGAATTTAATGAAGGAGCTACTAAAGGTGAAAATGAAACTGAGTACCTAAAGCAGGAACTTGCTAGAGTAGAGGCTGAAAAGGAAGCTACCCTTGTTCAATATAACCAGTGCTTGGAGGCAATATCAAAACTGGAGGACAGAATAAAAGAAGCTGAGGAGAATGTAAGAATGATTAAGGAGCATGCCGATATAGCAGAAAAAGAAATTGAAGCATTGAGATTAAAAGTTACTATACTGATTGAAGAAAAGGAAGATGCTGCTCTCTGTTACCAGCAATGCATGGAGATAATTTCCAGTTTGGAGTATAAGCTCTCTTGTGCTGAAGAGGAGGTGCGTAGGCTAAATTCCAAGATACTTGATGGGGTTGAAAAGTTACAGAGTTCTGAACAGAAGTGTCTTCTCTTGGAGACATCAAATCACACTCTGCAGTCAGAATTACAATCTTTGGCACAAAAAGTGGGGTCTGAAAGTGAAGAACTTAATGAGAAACAGCAGGAATTGGGTAGACATTGGGGTTGCATACAAGAGGAGAGACTGCGATTCATTGAGGCTGAAACTGCTTTCCAAACTCTTCAGCAGTTTCATGTGAATTCTCTGTCTGAGAAAATTAAAATACTAAGGATTGACTTGATTCAGGTGTTGAAGACTGTTGACAATAACAATGGGCATTTCGGTCAAGATATGCTTCAATAAGACCAAATGCTCCTGAACCATATATATGGAAAACTTCAGGAGAGGCAGAAATCTTTTGACACAATTTTCAAAGGAAACCAACAAATGGCCATTGAGAATTCAATTCTGATTACATTCCTAGAGTAGTTGAAACTAAAGTTACCTTTATTGTGACACAAAAGGAGACACCCTTCATAAGGAATTCAGTATCCAGTCCAAGCAGTTCTTGGCATTGCAAAGAGAGGTCCAAAAGGTATTGGAGAAGAATGAGGAGTTAGACTTGACAATAAGCAAAGGATAAGAGAGAATGGAAGCAATTACAACTGAGACAGACAATCTACGAAAGCAGTTGTCAGAATTGGAAAAGAGTCACAACAATTTACAAGAGGATAGTTGCAAGATATTGGAAGAGAACAAGTCCTTCACGAGAAGATATGTAGATCTGGGTGAAGAGAAAAGTAACTTGGAAGAAGAAATATGTGTCATGATCCATGAGACAATAGCTCAATCAAAAGCATAATCCCTGATTTACGAGAATATTATCTTTGAAAAACTCATGGAACTTAAAGACCTAGGTGAAGATGTTGATAGATATGGTTCAGCAAATAATGACCTTGATGAGAGATTAAGAGTAATGGTGTGCAAATTAGAAAATGCAGAAAATGGAAAATTCACATCTTAAAGAGTCATTCGTAAAGTAAAATGTTGAACTACATTTAGTTGAATCTATCAATGATCAATTGAGCTGTCAGATTAGGGATGAAAAAGGGATGTTGCATCAAAAGGAAAATGAGCTTTTGGAAGCAGCTGAGATGTTTCGTGTTTTACATACTGAGAAAACAAAATTGCAAAGAATGGTGGAAGATCTGAAGATTAAATATGATGAAGCCAGGGTGATGCTTGAAGAACAAGCTATTCAAATTTTGAAATTGTCCTCAGACAAGGATCATCAAAATCAAGAGCTCACTAAATACAGTAGATCAGATAGAGGGCATCCCTATTGCTAAGGAGAGACAGAAAATTTATAAGGAAAATCATTAAGGATTTAGATGTTAATGATGTCTATAGGCATGATTCACAATAAAACATTATGGTATCATTTGATTCATGTAACTAAATAATTTTAATCCTACTTGCAGGGTCTTTTAAGTCTACCCATACGACCAAAATATGAAGCTTCTTCCTAATCAGGGGGAGCCTTATTAGTCACTTCTTACACTCTCCTAGTCAATATCATTGTAATGCAGTTGTTTGGACTGAGGTACATTAAGGGGTGACCAGGAAAGGGCCTAGTTTATATGGATAGGGTCACTAATATTATACTATACCTAGATGCCAAGTGGGCAAAAGATGTCAGTGACATGATCCATTCCACTTCAGGCTATCATGTTGTTATGAGAGGAATCATCTCATGGAAGAGTAAGAAGCAGAATGTTGTGGCTAGATTGTAGAGGATTGCACCATGGCTCACTGGCTCACCCCACATGTGAACTTCCATGTCTAAAACACTTGCTTCAAGACTTGCAAATTTTAAGAGTTAGGTCTTAGGAGGTTGTTTGTGATAATCTGCCCTATATCTCATTAAATCTACTTTTTTCACGAGAAGACAAAACACAAGTTTATTGCCACTTTACAGAGAGAAGACACTTTTCGGCATTATCAAAACTACCTCCAAAGATCATCTGGCTCACATTTTACCAACTCTTCAAGAGATCCTAGAATTACATACATATGTTACAAGATGGATATGACACGACTTAGGGGGATTTTATTTATTATTTTTGTATTTGATATTCTTTCCTTAGATAGGATAGATATTATCGATGTAATATCAGTCAATCTGTTAGACTTAGAGTTCTTTGTTTCCAGTATTTATTATCATTTAAATAATCTTCCTTAACTGAGTTTTCTCTCAAGTAATCAATAAAATAGTCAGTTTTTTCTAGAACTAATGAAATGGAGGTTGACAGTAATAATCACTTGTTGAAGAACTTGACCATTGAATTACCTCATTTAAAAGAGAATTTGAATCACAGTGGCTAATGGAGCATAGCTGGTTTGTGTGTTTGGATTCCAAACTGTACAAGACATTACCTTAATTAATACACTTAATTGATACTTCTTAAAAGACAATTACATCAATTAATAAATAGACGAGTAGACTAAGAACAATAAAATTAAAAAACCTGTAGTTGTAATCCTTTACAACAAAATATAAGGGTGGTCCAACTCTAAGGTACTCAGATATGTTGCTGAAATAACCCTGAAAGAAAAAATGAATGTAAGAGGTTGGATAGTACAAAATGGAACATGGGAAAACAAATAGAAACTTATACCTGAAGGTAGGAATCCTGTGGAAGAGCAATCTGCTGCTCAAGACCAGCTTCAATCCTTGTGCATAATGTCTGTGAAAATAAAAGGAAACAATAAAAGAACAAATAGAATGACATTTCCGAAACAGGTCCTACTGAAAATTAATATTTTCTCATTTACCAAGAAACTTACAATGCTTGCCAAGGTTAATGCAACAAATACGGCAATGACCAAGATTTTAACTGCCCATAGTCCAAGAAACGGTGCATGAACCTCCTATATTCACACAATGATAGTAGAGTTAATTTTGATCAGAAAAGTGATAGGAACCCAAGATGGAAACAGAGAAGAGTGATTTTTCTTGATTGCAACTGAACAGAACAAGGAGAAGTAATTCTCATCCAAGAGCTTCCCTTTCACAAAGGATATTTCCTTTCTTACAGACCTTCAAATTCTTTGAATGCCCCTTCCAATCTTATTCTCCCTTATTTATATGACTAATCCCCTCTAACTAACTAACTAACCAGTCCTGATAGGGCAGTTATCATAATTATTGGAAAATTACAATTCACCATTTGAATCATGTCATTCAGCTAGCTAGAAACATCAAAATTCTTCAACATCTAAATTTTATGAATTGCAGTTTTTAACCAATCAAAACTCCAACTTCAACGAATATGATCAAGTCAACTTTATTATAGTTAGTTAATTAATACGAGCAGGCTGTACATTAATTTGTTGATTTAATCGACAAAGAAGAACATAAGTTTTGCTACCTTACACTAAAAATTGGACAAAGCTTGGGAATTTTGAATTAGTTGGCCTTTTGGGGAACATGTTGCAGTAGGTATAAAATAAGTAGCTCCCAAACAAACTTTTAAACTCTCATAGATGATTCCCTCCATTAATGGTCCTTTTATAAACTGATCATGCTCTATACACATAATGAAACTCATAATCTGATGGAACTGTTCCTCTTGATTATCATTGGTTAGTGGCAACATTACACAAACTCAAACGTGATAGGTGTCATTCTATATACATAATTATCCCAAACTCCACCATATTAGTGGACAAATATATTTCCTCCAAGTTAACAAAGAACGTAAGCAGTGGCATCTATTGGCCGCATTTAGGTGATTACTCCTAATTCAAATGAACCACGTCTTCAACAAGAGGACAAAATAGCCATCTTAATTTCACCCACTAAACTCAAATTGCAACAAATTTACATTCCTAATTATGTCATATATAAAAATGTGATGAAAGCATTAGGGCTATAATGGGAACATCAGAAGGGACAGGGGAACAAAGGGGTGGAGCCCATGAATCATTCTAGCTAGTAATATACTTTCTTACATATACCCTAACAAAGTCAATAGAGAAGACAACAGCGTGACAGACTGCAAAAGTAGAGAGGGTTCAAGGGTGAGACTGTCGTTCTTACCTTCACTCACAGTGAGACAGCTGCTTCGAGTAAAGACGAATTCCTTCCACTGAAGTTCGCGAACAGCTTATAGGGTGTGAGACAGCGGTCGCGAGAGAGAGGTACCCAGAGAGAAGTCGTGAGAGAGAGGGAGCTAAGGTCGTGAGAGTGAGGGAGCTACAGAGGTTAGTGAAACTACAGGGCTAGGGCACAACGCGTAAAGCTTTAATCCCAATGTATTATTTTTTTTTTGAAATTACATATGAAACAAAGACGGTTTCTAGAAAACCGTCTTTGTATGCTTCAGAAACGACGACGGTCTTCACAAGACCGTCTTCTTTTTTACCTTTCTACGACGGGTATTAGAAAACTGTCCTTGTAAATTTGCAATTAATTGCAAAAATGCCACCGCCTCACATACAAAGACGGTTCTGAAAGAACCGTCATCGCTTCTGCGTCGTTAAAGCGCCTTTTTCTAGTAGTGTAGATTGCGAGTAACGATTTGTGTTGACATTCTTTGTAGTGGTAGAGACTTGCTGCATAGTGTTAATCTTATTGCATAAAACACTTGAAAACATGAAAGTTGCCATTTTATTCATTTTTTAGATCACATAATGCTTTTGTCATGCATCGTTGCCAAAAATCACCTCTAGATGCAATGCGTGGCGGAAAATTTTCATTTTCAAATGTATGACAATTTAATAACTGTCAGAAAATTTGTGTTGGTTTTGTATTGTCAGTTTTTATTTTATGGTAGTGTTAGAGAACTTGGAGTTACATGGCATGAATACCCAAGCTTTTGCTATAATGCAACACGTTTCCAAGTGTTTTATTTAGCAAGATTAAAATAATGGAGCAAGTGCTTGCCACTCCAAGGAGGGTCAACACAAATCACTACTTGTATGCTACATTGTCTTGTATAGAAATTTGAACTATGCAACCTTAAGACTCTCTATTTTAGAGTTAGAGCATATTTGAAAACACGTCACAAATCCATGCCAAGGCAAAAAGACCATGTAAAAACATTAGAATGATGCATAAGCTACATATGTGTCTTAAATCTAGATGTGATGTGATTTTTTTTCCAAACAAACACGAACTCAATGAGAATTAGTTTATACAAGAGGATTTGAAATAAATCCTATCAATTAAAAGGAGAGATGCGTTGATAAAGAAAAAAAGAATAAGAAAATAGATCACGAGAATGAGAAGAAGAAAGAAAAAGAAAAAACATGTTGTTAGGAACTCGAGCAAAAAAAGATTGTCATATATGGATTGGATTAATAGTTTTATTTTACAACACATTTCAATGTCAAGTCAGTCGTTGTTAATGATATTAAGTTATTTTTTAATGACACTTACCAAAGCAGGATTGGAAAAGCTTGATATGGACTAAAATAGATGATTTTTAAGGATATGAATTAAAAGATAAAGTCCCGAAAACTATAGGGACAAAAACATAAAAATGATGCTAGTATATAGACTAAAATATAAAATAACTCATGTCAATATAATACTCTTTAACGACATAGATCAAAATGGAACTAAAAATATGTGTATAGACACTAAAATAGACTATTTTTAAATGTAGGACTAAAAAGTAAAATTTGAACAAGTATATGTACTAAATGTTTTCTCCAATAAATAAATATATATCAAATGAGTAATTAAACTTTAACATTTAAAATCATTACCAAAGGCTAGTAGTATATTATATAAAAAAGTCATAAAATGTGTTATTAACTTTTCTTTACCACAAAAATCCTACATACATAATTTTTTTTTTGTGGGGATTGATTTGATATACTTTTGAAATTAAAGTAAAAAGAACTCATAAGCTTACTTTTTATTTTTGTTTGAGAAATTTCACAAACTTTCCAAAGAAATAAAAAAAAGTAGGAGAAAGGTGTTATTCATTGGCAACTGAAACTACTTGTTTTCCAATGCTGTGACCACTGAAAACTCTAATCAAGGCATGTGGGCCATTCTCAAGTCCCTCAACTATGTCTTCCAAGCATTGTATCTTCCCTTCTCTTATTTGAGGCAGCAAAAGGTCCAAGAATTTGGGATAAAGGTGATAATAGTCAACTACATTGAACCCTTGCATGCGAACCCTCTTATAAACAAGACACATTGCATTTTTCAGTCCTTCAGGCTCCTTTAGAGTGAGCTGAGAGATCAATCCACACACTGCAATTCTACCATGGACTCGCATGTTCACGAGAGCCGCATCAAGCATTTTGCCCCCAACAAGATCGAAATATATGTCAATTCCTTGAGGGAAGTACCTAGTAAAAAAGTAGTCAATAATAATGCTACAACTACTAACTAGTGGAATATTGGATTATCAAGTCATATGTAAAATATTTTTTTATTCGTAAGAATCTAACTTAGATATTAAAAAGTTTATAATCACTCATATATTGTTTAATTAATTAAACTAAATCCATGTAAGTCACTAACAAATAGTAACATATAACAAACAAAATTAATATTAAAAATGATAGATTTTATCTTAAAAACAATTAACATGAAATAAAGTTGCCTAATAGATATAGATATATACGCTACATCCTAGGAATTGAGAGAAGCTATGTAAAACTTTCCAACACCGCCTAATAGATATAGATATATACGCTACATCCTAGGAATTGAGAGAAGCTATGTAAAACTTTCCAACACCTCCTGTCATACATAAATGATGGCTACATAAATAGACGGACTATAAGTTTTTATATTATATATGTTAGATTCTATCATAAGATTAATTGAAATTAAATAAAGTTGCTTAACAAATGCTTATTCAAAAAATTGCTTAATAAACATATAAATTAGACTTCAAGAATTGAAAAGGGCGATGTAAAAATCTAGAAAAAAAATTAATGGAGTATCTAGCTAGAAGCATATCTCTTACTAAGAAGGAGCGGAAATGTGTCCTAGCTTGTTAGTGTCATATTTTGTATATCTTGTAATTGTAGAATTATTTATGTCATGTGAAGTTTGTTGAAGTCTAGTCTTGATGAGATATTATTACCTTTTCAAGGCTGCTTCCAAGTCATGTTCTTCCTTATAATTAAAAGCTTCATCAAACCCAAATTTATCCTTCAGCAGATCAACCTAAGCCAGAAAGTTAATGAAAGTTAGTAATGTTGTGAAACATAACTTTGGCTAGCTACTGCAGTTATATCTGAATTAGCATTGTCACATGCATAACATTTCTTTTTCCAATTACACTTTTGGTATCTTTATAGCATAGGCTTTTTTCTCAACACAAAACTTTATCTTTTGCTGAAAGAATTTGTTTGATTGAGTCAGTTTTAACTTCTCTTCCTATTTTCTATCTATCTATTTTTAAATTGCCTAGCTTGGTTGCCAAAAAAATCATTTCTATTCAAAGAAATTTTGTTTCGGGAGGGGATGGAGAAAAAAGAAAGATTTGTTGGGTTAGTTGGTTTAGAGTGTGTTGTCCAAAGAAGCAAGGGGGACTTGGGATCAAACACATTTCTCTTTTTAATATTGCTTTACTTGCCAAGTGGATGTGTTTTTTTTAGAGAGAGGGAAATACTTTGGGGAGTGGTTATTGAGTCCAAGTATGGAGGGTGGAGAAGTTTTGTGAGGGAGGAAGATAGTCTACAATTTTCTTTTTGGTGGAGAGATGTGAAATTGTTTTGTGGGAGTGGAGGAATGAACAGATGGTTTGATAGGAGCTTCAAGTGGAAAATTGGGGAAGGTGATCAAGCTATATTTTGGCTTGATAATTGGGTGGGGGAGGAAAGTTTAGCTTCTAAGATCCCTAAGTTATATAGTTTGTCTAAACAACAAAATGAGTGTACAAAAATCATGGGACATTGGAGGGAAGGAGGTTGGGTGTGGAAGATTGAATGGAGGATGGAAATGTTTGAGTGGGAAAAAAGTTAATGTGAAGAATTACATCTCACATTGGCAAACATAAATTTAATGAAATATGTTGGTGATGAGTGGTGATGGATGGGGGAGGCTTTGAGAAGCTTTTTGGTTAAGTCGGCTTATATTGCTCTTCATATGGATATTGTGGGTTCTCAAAATATACAGTTGATGGAAAAGGTATGGAATTTAAAGGTAAAATCAAAAGCTAATTTTTTAGTATGGAGGTTGCTACTTAACAAATTACCAACTAAAGACAATCTTTGGGCAAGAAATGTCATTGTAGATGAAAAGGATTGCAAGTGTGTTTTTTGTAATAGGTGTGAAGATACCGTGAATCATTTGTTTTTTCACATGCGAGGAAGTGGTGGAAGTATGAAAAGCTTGCTATTGGTGGTTGGTTATAAAATCAGTCTTACCAAATTCACTGGAAGCACATATAAGCCAACATGATCACTTCTTACAAAATAACAAAGACAAGGAAAGGTGGATTGGTGTGGATAGCAATTGTGTGGACCATTTGGCTTGTGAAGAATGAGAGCATATTTGTAACACCCCAAAATTTTGGAATCACAATCAACTAAAGGGATAAAATGTTAATTAGAAGCAATACATAAGAATTTAGGGGAATGACGAAAATACCCATGGATATTTTGAAAAATGACCAAAATACCCCTAGGTCTTTTAGTAATATATATATTGAGAAGGAAATCTTATAAATATCCCTAAGGTTGTAGAAATGACCAAGAATACCTCAAGGGAAACAATTACAGAATTTCCCTGAACATTTTTTGAAATGACGATTTTACCCCTAGGGTGAGGGATAAAATTACCAAAATGCCCTTTAGGTCAAAAA
>PYAF01001378.1:418717-432632 GCA_007407185.1 Glycine tomentella | reverse complement strand
CAACAGCTTCTCTGTTCGATGTACGTGATTAATGTAGTTCTTCCTTGAGACAGAATCAAGATTTAAAGAAACTTTTAACCAACCAGATATATTAAGGCTCATCTTCGCAGACTCTTCAAACATGAGCTTCAAGCTCTAAAGCAAAACATTGAACTCACTAATCTGGATGGGTCTTGGGTTTAGGGTTTAGGGTTTGGTTAGGGTCTTGGGTTTAGGGTTTATGGTTTAGGGTTGGTTGGGGTTTAGGGGTTGGGTATTCAGGTGAGGGGTTAGGGTTGTGTTGGCAGGCGTACATGGTGTTTGGGGTTTAGGACGTCATTCAACACGCCCACCAACCCTAAACTATGCAACCAGAATCATGAAACCTAAGCCTAACCCAACCCTAGCCCAAACGTCACGTACCATGCCCACCAAACCCTAAACCCTTAACCGCAAACCATTGTCACATACCATCCCTCAAATGCGAACAGAATCACCACTTGAACTCAGGCTTCTCGTCACTCAAAACAACTTCAAAAATCTCTGAAAAAAAATGAAAATACACTCGAATGGTAGGCATGGTAGGCAGTTTAGCAGAGACAGAACACTGGAAGCCAAGATATGAAGGACCTGCGAAGCGGGGGGCTATATTTACAAATCTGGTGCTGTGAAACATGCCTGGATCAGGCATGTTACAACACGCCCAATCAGATTTGTAAATATAAGTACCCTCCTGCACCAGATTTGCAAATATTTTTGAAAACACACCTTATCGGTAAATATTTTAAAAAAAAACACCCTTTTGGTTCTTTTGCCTGTTTTCAACACTGCAGATTCCTTGATCAATTGGCTTTTTGATTAAGCCGTTACATCAACATTTTATTTTATTTTATAAAATAGCAAAAATTGATGCATGTTTCACCTGGTCCTTATGTTGTTCTAAAACTGGACCTTTGAAATTGGAAATGCTTAAATCAATTACAATATTCAATTTTCTTAATACACCATCTGCATGATACAACAACTACATATATTAAAGAAAAAAAATACTATTATTCTAATTAAGCCAATTGACTAAGGGGAGTAAAATCTATACGGTTTATGCAAACCAATCAATAAAAAAATGTCACACATCTTTTAAAAAATTTGACTTTGTGACTGATTCACAGTGTAAAAAACTTTACACTAACAGTATAACAACAATTAAACTCTTATCATTATAGTCCTTTCATTTCATAATAACTTAACTAAACTTATTAACCAATTTCAGTTTTAAGAATTTATCAGACATTTTTCTAATTTCAAAAACGCGTCTCACAAATTCGGACTAAGACTGAGAGTGTACATAATATAATAATCGGCATCTCAGTCCATATGGTAATTGTCTTCGATCCGGATAAAAGAACATACAACAAAATACAATATAATAATATTATACAATATTAAAAAAAAAAAAAGAGGGAAAATAAGGTATGTGGTGAAACTTGAAAGAGAGTACGTGATTTACATGGCCAAGGGCGTGGGGACCAACTTGGACAGGACGGTCTTTTGTCATGAGGACTCGCATATAAGGATCACAAGAAAGGTACAGATTTTTTAATAGAACCTCATTAGAATCTTTAGGAAGCTTCAAAGTTGTGACAGTTTCAACTATGTTCATGTCTGGTTTTTTGAGAAAACCAGTGACACAGTTCCTTAGAACCATTTGCTTGTTCCTGATCACTTGTTGTGCCATCTTAAACTTCAGCTTTGTGTGGTTTTAGTGTTGAGAGTTCAGTGTGTGTAGTTTTTGTATTGTGTTGTTGGGTCTCTGCTACGTTAATATAGGGAATGGAAGGGCAAGGGAGGAAATGAGAAAAACAAAAGGGTAAATGGGTCATTATTGTGATTGGATAAGTTATTAACCATGCTGAATTCGTGTAAGACGTAGGGAACTTGCTTATATAACAGTCTTCTTTTTTTGGGTCTTTCTTTCAGATCGTCGTATTTTACCATTTGGTTTTGTGTTGGTTTCATCGCTTCACAATTTTATTATTAAGTAAATTATATTGTCACATCTTGAGATCTATTTAGATTGCATGCTATAGTTCTCATTCATCTCTCCCTACATTAATCCTTTTAATTATTTAAAAAACATATCAATGAGAATCATTTAGTTGAAGAAATGTGCGTGAATTATTATAACTTCTCCTTATATTTAAATTTGATTTCTAAAAATAAAAGAAATTATTTGAAAAAAATTAGATGATTACCTTAATTGTTTGGAAAACATTATGTACTTATGTAAAGAAGGAAATATTTGTTGGAAAAAATTAGTCTAAATAAATCTAAGTACTTTGATAAATTAGACATTGACTTTCACTTAAAAAACTACCAAGAATTTAGAAAAAGAAAGCAAAAAGAATACATGTAATCTCAAAATATTATAAGAAAAGTTAGTATAATTAACTCTTTATTATTAGTAACATTTTTAAAAAATGATAAAATAAGAAGAAATTCTCTCAATACTACTAGAGGGGGCGTCAATGACATATTGGAATTGTGGGTATATACCTACATAAAAAATAAAAAGATTCAATACTTTCATTTAAAGGGAAAAAAATAAAAAAAATACATTTTTAAATAAAAATTAGCAAAATGGTGCAGTGGAGGAAAAATTTAGCAAAATGGCACACTCAAACATGCCCTGCCTAGGCGTGTTTAAACACGCCCTGGCTAGGCGTGTTAGTGCCCCTTGTGCCTATATATACCCCTTGAAAAGGACATTTGAGGATTCACGCCTTCTCTCTAGAAATAGCTCTGCCTTCTCTCTAGAAAGTGGGTGTTGATTTCCTCTGAAGCGAAGCCCTGCAGAATTCGAAGCGCTGCCGACAAGTAAGCAGATTTAATTGATTGTGCATAGTATTTAGTTTGTTATATTTTTAAATTAGAAAATTGTTAGGATCATATGAACTTGTTAGCGACATAGATATTATGTTAGTGAGTAGGGATTTAGGTATTTCGGTTTAGTTTAGGGTTTATGGTGTGATTAGGGGTTAGGGTCTGGGCTAGTGATTAGGGTTACGTAATTCGGTTTAGGATTAGGGCTTACATTGTTATTAGGGTTTATGGCTTGGGGTACATACGTTGGTTCAGGGTTTAGGGCTTATGTTGTGATTAGGGTTGAGGGCCTGGGGTAGTGATGTTTGTGTAGGGTTTATGGATTGTCGGTACAGACTGAGGGTTTATGGGTACCCGTTTATGGTCCAGGGCTTATGTTGTGATTAGGGTTGATGGCCTGGGGTAGTGATGTTTGTGTAGGGTTTATGGAATGTGGGTACAGATTGAGGGTTTATGGGTACCTATTTATGGTCCAGGGTTTATGTTGTGATTAGGGTTTAGGCCCTGGGGTAGTGATTAGGGTGTATGTAATTCGGGTTTAGGGTTTATGGTTGACATGGTGAATAGGGTTTATTGGTTGGGGTACAGAGTTAGGGGTTGTGGGTGCTGGTTTAGGGGTTAGGTCTTATGTTGTGATTAGGGTTTAGGTCTTGGGTGACAGACGTAGGGTTTATGGATTTTGGTTTAGGTTTGGGGTTTACATTGTGATTAGGGTTTATGGCTTGGGGAACACGCCTAGGGTTTAGGGTTTAGTTTTGATGTTATGCTTAAAATTTAGGTTGTGGGTGATTGCGTCTAGGGTGTGTGGATTGTGGTTTATGTTTAGGGTTGACGGTGTGATGAGGGTTTAGGGCTTGGGTTACATACTTGGGGTTTATTGAATCCGGGGTAGGGTTTAGGTGTGAAGGTGTGATTAGTGTATAAGGCTTCGGTTACAGACCTAGGGATTATAGAGTTCGGTTTAGGGTTGAGGTCTGACGTTGTGATTAGGGTTTAGGTCGTCGGTTACAGACCTAGGGGTTATGGATCCCGATTTAGGGTTTATGTCAGTGAATAACCTAATGAGTGTTACATACACTTCACTAATATTGAGTAATTAGTTTTCCAATTCAGGTTTTACCTTGGCAAACACTTCCTTTTGAAATGACGAAGATGAGTCTGATGTTGTGATTAGGATTTACGTCGTCGGTTACAGACCTAGGATTTATGTTTTAGGGTCTACGGTTTAGGTATGATGTTGTGATTAGTGTATAGGGATTGGGTTACATACCTATGGATTATAGTTTCCGGTTTAGGGTTAAGGTCTAACGTTGTGATTAGGGTTTAGGTCTTTGGTTATAGAGTTAGGGTTTATGGTTTAGTCAGAGGGCTTATGTTGTGATTATGGTTTAGGGCTTATGTTTTTTTACTTAGGGTTTATGGATATCGGCTAAGCTTTCGGGCTTATGTTGTGTTAGTGTATTTGGTTTAATGTATTTGATATATAAGAAAATTTTGTTGGAATGATTTGTTAATCGTTAACATTTTGTTTACCGTGGATTTAAATTTTTGTACATGAAGATACTGAATTAGATGGCTGATTCGTCCTCCACATGTTCATCGCGATCTACATTCGATCATGAGGGTGAGCCCATGGATCCCACTGCCTATGTTGTCCCTACCCCATAAAAGTGGGGCGTTCTGCGTAAGCGTATTCAGCGCACGCACGTTTCACGAGTTGTGTGGAACGGGGGCGTGCCACCTCGGATATTGAAGACTCGACGTGGTAAAGTGAGCGGTGGACCAGATGCGGACGATATACCCGATGTTGTTTCCGACATGTTGCGCGAAGATGGGTTTCTTCATGTCCCACTCATGCGACATATCCAGGTATGCAACCACGCAATTATGAAATGAGTTAAGACTGGTTAATTTGATAAATGAAGTTGTTTAATCATTTTTATGTATGTTAGATGGATGTTACGCTTATTAGTGCCCTGGTTGAATGATGGAGGCCAGAGACTCACACCTTCCACATGCCGCAGGGTGAGATGACCATCACGTTGGAAGACGTGGCTAGTATTCTGGGATTGCCCACGGAGGGCAATGTGGTTACTGGAGTGACGGTTGACGAGTGGGCGACTGTCATTGAGGAGGTGTTTGGTCACGAACCTGATGAGGACACTGAGCTGAAAGGTGGATATTTGCGCCTGTCTTTCTTTGATAGACATTTTGCGCATTGGGGTGAGGTGGTTCCCGAAGGCCCACATTGCACGACTTATCGGATCATGGTTGTTGTGCGACCAATCGTGAGGTAGCATGATTGTAGCACGATACTTGTCGTTGCTTGCAGGGGATTTTGCGGACATCGACCGATATAGCTGGGGCTCAGCTGTCCTTTCACATTTGTTTAGACAAATGTGTGAGTGTACAGATCAAGGAAGGAGTGACATCGGTGGGTGTCATATGCTTCTTCAGGTGTGGGCGTGGCTGAGATTCCCACCAATTGCTCTAGCTATTCCGCTGCCTACATAGCCGGACTGGCATTTCGGACATCGGTATGTATGATTATATGTTGTTCTTGTTTACAATTGTAACAATGAAGTGTTATAGTATACTAACATTACTTATTTTGAAATTAGGTTTAACGCTTTAGGTCGACTTAAACCGCATGAACTGATTGTGTATAGGATGGCATTCAACTCCCTTACTCGAAACGAGGTACATATAGTAGTTTTTCAATTACTCTACGTTTGCATCTGTGGAACATGCTGTTAACTAATAAAGTGTTATTTTGTTCTGTGCAGGTCGTTTGGCAACCATACGGGGACTACGACTTTCTTGGTGCTTCTGAGCATCAGCGATTGTTGTGGATGGCAACTACGCCTATCATATGCTTTCACACAGTAGAATATTCCCAGTCGGATAGATGCATGCGACAATTCGATAGGGATCAACCAATCCCACGCGCTCCCAGGAAGCTGAAGGGTGTGCATGACCTTTCACTTCGGGGGAAACGAGAAGACAACTGGGTTCGTAAACTCAGACCATTTATTTCGCGATGGGATGCTAGGGACCACCACATTGAGCTTCCCCCCTTGATTCAGGGGTTACTGTCACCACACCATGAGTACATGGTTTGGTACAGAGAAAACGGGAAGCGATTCATCACAAAGAAGGGCGCAAAGACCGGTCGTGGTGTAAGTTTTTTCCACATCCTTATTTGTTTATTTAAATTAATTATGGTACACGACATACTTGACACTTATGTGTGTATATTTAAAATTTTTAGGTTGATGGGCTGGAGGCGTTGTACTTCGCGACAACTAGCCCCAACAGGGAGGCCGAGTTCGACTTCGATTGGGCAGGTGAGGAGGTCGGTCGCTTAATGTCTGTCTTCGCCGAGAGCTGTCGTGTGGAGGAGGCAGGCCCACATGCTCCCGAATCCCAGCTTCAGGAGGACCCAGAACTTTCAGTTGTAGTTGGCCGTCGAAGAAAAGAGGGTCGTGGGCTTGAGCGTCGACGGAAACCGATGCAGCAGGTTCCTGAGCCCATTGTTCGGCCCAGGCCGCGGACGGAGGGTTACTATAGGCCGCCTGTTATTGCCTTGACATATGGGACACAACCCCAATATTACCAGGCTACTGCGCAGGGGGGCATGGGGGCATGGACTACCACGATTACAGTACCGAAGCCCAAATGCCTCCTCCGGGTGACTCGCACACCCATGCCGCATATGTTACGACTGCGACGACATGCGCAGATGTAGATGTTGGGTTCCGTGCTGGGATGAGCAAAGTAGGGCACAACATGTCGCTCTCCTTATGTCCAGCCGTATGAGGCAGGCCCTTCTTATGCAGTCCCGTCCCAGTCGGACCCTTATCAGGCAGGCCCGTCTTAGCCAGACCATGATCAGGCAAGCCCTTCCATGGCAGCCCCGTCCGCACCATGCAGTTCTCAGCGACCACGCAGACGCACGCAACCTGATCGTCAGGCACATCATATGCTGTGGCCACCACCGTCACTCTGATTTGTTTATTTGGATTTAGTTTTTGTTTATTTTTGTTGTTGTATTGTAATTAATTGTTTTAGGTAAACTACACTTGTTTGTGACATTTATGTTAAGCATGCTCGGTCTAACTATTATTTAACGACGTTAACCCCGCAACCCGTAACAATTACATACGCTGTCAACACAACGAATTCATAACATTATCGTCATTAGAAGGATAATTAAAAAACAACATTTTCGGCGTACATGTCTTATTCCATCTGGATTTGTGGTTTGTTAAAAATGGCTAAAATTTCAATTGGACAAAGACGTTTCCAGTAGTTGGATTTCGCTAGCATCCTCAAAACGTCTTCATCGCTCAGCAACTCTCTTATGTCATACTAGATTATGGTGTCTAAGTATTGGGTATGTGCTGGATGACGGAAAAACATTTTTCTGACCACCTGTAACATGTGAATTCCATTAGGCGGAACCCCAACAGGCGCAACTTGCTTGATGATGGCCTTAAGTGTATCAATGGTGCATGCAGAAAGAATTTCAAATCGGATTGGGTTTGTTCCAGTAAAGGCATAACCCACAGAACCGCTTCTTCGTGGTATGCTCCAACTTCCGTTGTAATATAACATTGCATCGTGTGTGGGGACGATGGTCGACTGAAGTAGGTTCATTATCCCATCGGCTGTTCTGTTTATGGTGCATAACATTTCTATAGGACCAGCAGTCGACATTTGGTTGTGACACCTTAACATTCTGCAGACATCATCATCATTTGTTAGTGCGACAGAATGAAAAAAATAGTGCTGACCTGCGCCTGGGGATGGTTGTCGGTAGTAGATGTTATCCACGACATGGTCATCGGTTAGTAGAAGGGTGTGGTGCATCCTACTCTTAAGCGTCTGAAACGAACACTCATTAGGAACTCGCATCGCTATCGGAGTGGCACCCTGAAATCAAACACCCGTGTCTTTCTGCTTTGTAGATCCATTTGGATAAATGAATGCTAACGTGGAGTTACCAACGGTTTGCCTGCTTGTTTCTCCTAAGAATGCCATCATATGCAAAATCAAATTTACGGGGCGAGGCATGTTGTGTCCGAGCGTCTACCTTATATACGGATTAATCGCGCCCAAGTTGGGCGTGTTCAGTCATGCCTAAAGATTTCTTAGGCATGTTTAGTAACGCCGTATTTACGCGTGTCCAAAGACGTCCTAGTTGGGCGTGTTCAATCACGCCCTTGTTAGGCGTCTTCAGTTAGGTGTGTTGAATTAACGTCGTACGTGTAACATAAATCATGATAACTAAGGGCCAAAGTGAAGCCAAATCACAAATTGGTTATATTTGAATTTGTTGGTTAGATTTCATCGTATATTAATAAATGCATGTCTATTGAGGGCGTATGGATTACACCCCTTAACAACATCTTTAGGGTCATAAAACCTAGGTCACCAACTATGTCCCTAAACCTAGGTCATACATTTCGTAACTAACTAACGAAACTATAGTTCATAATCAACGTAATTAACTTATAATATTCTAACAAAATAAATCATGTTTCAGCAGAGCATCACCAACAATTTTACGCAACATTTTTTATCGTCATTGATGTGCACCACAACGAAAACATTATCGTCATACATGTTACACAACATTTTTTATAAATCAAATACATTTAGCGTAGCACTTATCAAGCAAACATAATAACAGAATCATGAAACACCACCCCGAGTAGGACAAGCTGTATGATTATGTCCAACTTGCTTGCACAGATCGCATCTACGGGCTCTCTGAGATGTTTCGACTTCATCCATCTCGTTACGTATTCTAGTTGACCTTGGACTACCTTTTGCACGCAACATTGCCCTGTCAAGGATGGTAACTGGATCTTCACTCGGGGGAATAGCAAGTTCATTACCAATAGGCTGCCAAGGTAATGAATAAGCCTCAACCAAGTTGGTTACCAGGAACACATCATCCACATATTGTAAAGGATTCTGACGGACGTATAAAGCAGCAGCTGCGGCATGGCTACAAGGGTATTTGAAGGCCTTAAACTTCCCACACTGACAAAAACACTCAGTTAGGTTAACTGAATATGACCTTTCCCAGCCATCGGCCACCTCAAACGACGTTTGCTCAAGGTTATAGGTGCGTACATGGTGCCCTGTAGAAACGTTCTGATTATGCCTCATAGCATCAACCAAATTTTTACAATGTTGCTGTGATTGCCGCAGCTGTGAAGTAGCCGCCTGACCCCTTTTCACAAAATATTCAACCAATCGACTGTATGTGTGCTTCACCAAAGCAGTGATAGGCATGTTCCTTGCTCCCTTGAACACCTTGTTCACTGATTCATCCAAATTTGTTGTCATATGGCCATATCTTCTCCCCTCGACATCATATGCACGAGTCCACTTTTCCTTAGGAATGCTGTCAATCCATTCTGCAACCTCGGCACTGGTATCACGGAATCGTTCATACGCTATGTCAAATTTGGCCATACCGGGAGTATAACCTGCACAATTATAATACCATTAACGTTACATGGGTAAGACATTTTTGAATCTTACTAAATTACAGATAATTGTTTTGAACATACCCAAAGTCATGAGGCTTTTCTTCAATCTTGCACTCTTGAATCTTTGATTGAAATTACTGGCAATATGACGAAGGCAGAAAACGTGATGCGCAAAAGGTGGTTGCCAACCGGCATGATTCTGCACTGCAGATATAATGCTCCGGTGTCGGTCTGAAATGAGGCTTATATTTTGCATTTGGGTTACGTGGAAGCGAATGTTAGCAAGGAAATATTCCCAAGCTTCCAACGTCTCCCCCTCAACAATGGCAAATGCTAGTGGCAGGCATTCATTATTCCCATCCTGAGTCGTGGCGATCAGCAATTTTCCTTTATACTTGCCATATAAGTGAATCTCATCAATTTGAATGACGGGTTTGCAAAATTTAAACGCCTTGCAACACTGCTGAAAGTCCAAAACATTCGCTGAAAGACACGCTTCCCTCGGACCAGTCAATGTGTCACAAAATAATCGTTGGTTTGAATATCAAAAAAAGAACATGGTGAAAAATGAAGCATGTAGTTGCACCACCTCGGCAAATATGCATAAGATTCTTCCCAATCTCCATAAATCATTGTCATCGCTCTCTACTTCGCATAGCATGCCTTACAATAGGAAACTTTAAATCCAAAGCTGTTGGTGATCCTCTCCTGAACCAATGCAATTGACACGCCTGGTTCCTCCTTAACCATTCTTGAAAATGACATTGTAACATACACATTAACAACAAACCTTAACACAAATTAATAATTTTCATAGAAAGCACAAATTCTGAGTTCATACCTACTACAAGTGAAGCAATGACATCCACATCAAGTTGTCTATGATCTTGTGACATACGTTCGTTGAGGCAATTGTGTTTTCCACCCCATCTTGAAACCACCCACTTCTCACTGTACATTGGTTGAAACACCCTAACCCTCCAAGGGCAACCATCCTTGTGAGCAACACACTTCATGGCAAACCTGTCAGGCTTGCTCTTAGCCACAAATGCTTCTTGATGCTCCCTCATTAGGTTCCGCTTAATTGCAATTTGCGCCTCCTTTATGGATGAAAATTTCTGATCAACAAACAAATCGTCCCCTATTTGCCAGGGACCTTGGACTGAACCCGATCCTGAAGCTAAACCGGCAAAAGAATCTTCTTCGATTGGGTGATTCCAATCGATATATGTGTAATGTGGAATTCCGTCCCAAAAAGGAATAATTGCACCGCCTTTAAATACAAGACACATGAATAAGCATGGTTTGCCTTTAAATACAACTATTATATGAAATCACTTAGGGTTTAGGTCATGTAACTTACCTTCAACAGGTTGTTCTGATTGTGTCGGACCAACAGCTGCACGATACCGCATTTTAGACGACCACACATTAGTGTGTTGTTGGAATGCATTCGCATCAACACCAGCATCTTCGTCATTATCGGACGCACTGGCATTCTCCTGAAGAAGACGATCTTCCATGGCTATATTTTCATCATCGTCATCATCTTCATCGTCATCCATAACCCAAGTTGGGTCATGTGAATCTTCCTAAGACATGTTTCCACCTACAACATGATATGATGGTGCAGCATCATATGATGGTGCAATATATGCAGAATTACAAGCAACTGACCTCCTGGGTAAAACAGCTTCCTGGACTATGGTGTAATCCACATAAAACTCTGAAATATTCTTCCGTGCCTGATTAAAAAATTCTTCAATCACCATTTCCAATTCTTCATCATCCTGTATTGGAAACCCCATGTATTGATCGTGCTGCCATAGTCTTGCCGTCAGCAAAGTGACACAACCGTTGTTATGCAAACCTAATTTTGGACGTATCTTCTGATGCAAATCACCCAATGTTGCATTTCGGTTGATTCGTGTCATCCTTTTCTCCCCTTCAAAGACCACACCTCTTCCCCCTTCAATTTTCCTTCCATTGAAAAATACCATAACACGAACAACCTCCGCATCACGGGAACTCATTTCCTGCCATCAACATAAATATACGTCTGAAGCACACAAACAACTGAAACCCTAAATTATGAAACACAAACCCTAAACAGTTGCACATACACCAAAAGCCATAACACAAGCACCATAAACCATCACCACCCTAAACATACCCTAAAGCATAACCACCATATCCATAACCTTAAACCCTAAGTCATACATCCGAACACCATAAACCCTAACCCGTATGTGCACACACCTTAAACCTTAACCCACATATCCACACCCCATAAGCGCTAAACCACATAATCAAACACCCTAACCCATCACACGCCTAGGGGTTGGGTTGGATGTTGTGCTTAGGTTTGCTGTTGTGATTAGGGTTTAGGGGTTCAGATACAATTTGAGGGTTTACGGATGCCGGTTTAAGGCTTGGGTTTGATGTTGTCATTAGGGTTTAGGGTGTGCGATACATATTGAGGGTTTTTGGATGTCGGTTTAGGGCTTGGGTTAGATGTTGTGATTAGGGTTTTAGGGCTTGAGATACAGTTTGAGGGTTTACAGATGCCGGTTTAGGGCTTCGGCTTGATATTGTCATTAGGGTTTAGGGATTGTGTTACACACTTAGGGTAAATAAATCTCTACTTTATATATGTATATATAGGGAATGCATGTCTATTGTGTAGTCACATCAAAAACTGCTTCTATAAAGACAGCACTAAGATCAACATCGTAACTGATGACAGTTGTAACAAGTGCTTTGCTGTATTAGTTTTGCCAAGTTGTTGAGAGCAGTGCCTTATCTACTAAATCATAAACCCATAACACAAGCACCATAAACCCAACCACCTAAACCCTAAACAAACCAACCTAACCACCCACCCTAACCATAAACCCATGTGTCCACACACCGTTAACCCTAACCCACCTATCCACACACCGTAAACCCTAACCCACCTATCCACACACCCTAAACCCTTAACAATAGTACACTAAATCCTAAAACTAAATCGAACTCCATAAATCCTACATCTTTAACCTAAACCCTAATTTGTAATCACTACACATTAACCTAAACAACAACTATGTCCCTAACACCTTTACATGGCCCTAACAATTTTCTAAGTCAAAAATATAACAAGTTTAGGGTTTAGAACTTACTTCTTTGCAGTGCTAATCTTCACAAAATATCCAATCCGAAGCTATAGATCCTGAAGCAGAGCAACTTTTATGCAGAATGTGAACTGATATGCCTATGCATTGTGGGATTTTTTGGGGCTATATATAGGCAACTGGGCACCCAAACACGCCTAGCTAGGGCGTGTTTAAACACGCCTAGCTTGGGCGTGTTTAAACACGCCTAAGCAGGACGTGTTGGGTTGCACCAGTTTCCTAAATAATTGGCCCCTTACACCCTTTTGCTAATTTTTAATTAAAATTGTTTTTTTTTTAATTTTTTGCCTTAAAGAATATAACAGCTACTTGTGTGTAGTGAGGTGACTGGTGAGTATGTTTGTTGTCTACCAGTGCCAGCCACACACACATACTGTACATGAACACAACTTTTTATTTAATTAATACTATTGGAGAGAGATAAAAAAATGAAATATTTATTAAGAGAAATGTACATGACTTGATAAGAATATAAATAATTCCTATTCCAGTAAAAAGTAAATACATAATTCCTAACAGTCTTCTTTGCTAAGTTTTTGTATTCAAAATTCATAAGGTACCTTGTGCACAAGGTACATAACCGACATAATTTTTTATTTATAGAAAAGTAAAAGTTATATAATTATATTGATCACAAAAGGAAATACTTATTACATCAATTTGATTATCATCGAATACACTATTTTCGGAGAGGGATGACTTTGATTTTTACGGATAAAAAAAATACTTTCGTATGTATAATATTAAAAAAATGTTTATTTTAAAATTACTTTTTTATAAATTTAAATAAATTTACCCAATATCATTTAATGTTAATATAAATACTATATTAATAATATACACATGCATTATATTAAACACCTTTATCTTTTTTTTCCTATATCTGAATTTAAAAAACGAAACACCTTTATATTATAAATTAAAATTCTCATTCTTAAAAATAATTTAATATATACTTATTATCCATCTCATATAGTTATATAGCTTTTTGATAATATGTTTGAAATGTTTTTTTATAATATGTTTGAAATGTTAGAGACTGAAACTAACGTTTTATCTTAATTTGATAAGCTTCGTAACAAAAAAAAGAAAGAAAGAAGATCTTAATGTGATAAGGATATCCGTATGTCATATGAAAACCATCGCCATGGCAAGTTAACTGTAACGCCTCTCGTTACACTCTCGTGCTCGGTTGATTTTAGATAAAATTATGTGTCCACTTTATATTAAAATTAGATTAGTATAAAATTTTTTTTTTCTTTTCACGAAAATTCGTTTCGCTTTGCTTGCTAATTTTATAATTCGTAAGTAACATAAACGATTATCCTCACCACGATTTATTTATAATGAGAAGCATAACTAAATATAGCAGTCCGT
>PYAF01001378.1:406263-418617 GCA_007407185.1 Glycine tomentella | reverse complement strand
CTAAAATATCTAGGGATATGTTGGTCATTTCCAGAATTGTTTTAGGGCAAAATTGTCATTTTCACCCTAAGGGCATAAACGTCATTTTTACAAATGTTCAGGGGTATTTATGTCATTTTGCCCTAAATTTTCTACTGCCTTTCCTTAACATTTTACTCTTAATAATTGTCTGTAATTCCCTGAATTTTGGGGTGTTACATTAACAGTCAAAATAACAAAAATGTTATCGTTACATAATTTTTTTCCGTATATCTGACATTTCTATATTGTGTTCATATTTTTGTCTTTTATTTATATTATTTTAATTAATAATAAATATATTTATAACATATAATTTAAAATACATAGAAAGTATATTATTAATATTTACTTTTTGTTTAGGATAACTCATGAACAAAACAATTTGACTACTATTCAGTATTCATGTTGATCTCTAGAGTTGACATTGCGAAAACTATCAAAATTCTCCACTTCTATGCCAATTCTAGTGATTTTGATCGAGTACTTTATTTCATTTAATAAATACATAAATAGAATAAATAGAAGATAACACGAGAAATTGGAATTTTATTTTATAATATATATCACATCTTCTCAAGATCAAATATTCATTAAAAAAATTAATTATACCATATCCTTATTAGAAGGAATAAAAATAAATTTAATTAAATGATGAATATATTTTCTTTTTATTATACTAATACGTAGTGATGGTTGTAGGTATGAATGAGGTGTTAGGTTCGTGTCCTCCTAAATGTTTCACCCTTTAGTTTTTTTTTTTTTAGGAATCCTTTAGTTTTTTGGTTAAAAATATAATATAATGTATTAATTAGGTAATGTTAGTAACACTATAGAAGAACCCGACTCCTTGAAGAATTGATTCACTCTCTCCCAATGCAATAATTAAGGAGCCCTAGACTAAACTCCTCCCACCACAAAATGAATTATTCATTACTATATTCGCTATTGCCCATCCCTTGCTTGATTCATTCCCATTTGTCAGTCTTCTTTGCCAACAAATGCTAGAACTTATGGTCATCATGGGATGCTTGGTGATGGTCCTGACCTAATTGGCCAAATTTTCAATAAAACTGCACAAGACGAGATGATCAGCTGCACAAACATTCTAAGAGCAGATCCTACTATCCTCACAACAACACCCCAATCCTTCTATTATGAATTGACCAATCTTTAATACAAATACATTATGGATGACTCAATCCATAATTGTATTAACATAATTAAGGATTGATTGATCCATAATTCAACTGATGCAATTACGGATTAGACAATCCATAATATATATATATATATATATGCTATTATAAAGGTTGTGAGCTAACCAAACAGCCACTTACCATGGTGGCTTCAACAAAGGGGGTTGCAGAGGCATACAATGGCTCCCTATAGTCAACGTAGGTGATGCTCCAATCAGTGCGAGGATATGGGTGTGAATAAGAAACGAGCATAACAGAATGGGTTCTGACAACACTAAGGATGTCAGACTAAAATAATTAAAGGGTAAAAAAGTCCATCCAGGTGCTTTATTATTTCCAATGGGTGCACCAAGAAAACAATGAGATGCGTATAATAATCGCTGCCTAATAGGAGCCAAAAGCCCATCTAAATAAAATGGAGAAGAGAAGAGATCCACTCAAATTGTTGTTTCACTTCCTTTGAACTTTGGGAAAAACTTAATACACCCATCAAAAGGCTCACACACCCAGATTTTTTTAAAAATACAAAGACTACCCTCCGTTGTTTACAACAAAAGCTGAGCACTTTTTGTTAGTTTCCATTAACGAGTTGAAGCTGGTCCTTGAGTGCATTGTGAGTGCAAGGTGTTGGTTGTGGTTGTTTTAGCTCGTGCTGTTTGCGTTTGCCGCTGTTGGGTTGGTCAGAGTCGCAGGCGGTGGTGGTGCAGCTGTCGGTGAAGGTAAGCTGCATTTTATTTCATTTACAGATTCGATCATCCGTATAAAATATACGGATTAGGTAATCTGTATGTTTGCATATGCGTGTGTGATCCGTATGAGCCATACGGATTAATACGGATTACTCAATCCATATGAACCATACGGATTGAGTAAATGTGTAAATAAATGATTTTAATTATTAAAAATTGATTATATTTATTAAAAATGGTGTTTTTAATTATTATCATGTGTTTGCACTGTGATTTATGTACGTTTGTTGTCATTTGTGAAGATGAACAACGATGATGATTGGATGTATGATAGTATAATGTCCGAAGAAATTGATATGAATGAAGATATCAGAGATGAACCAAGTGCATTTGGAAAAACTGATTGTTCAGTTGATTGTTCTGCAGCGTTCAATACTTGTGAGGTATGTATATTATTTATAAATTTGTTATTGTTTATTAATAAGTGATTTATGGAACTTAATCGTGATTATTATTGATTTGTGTAGGTGTTCGCTTCTCAGGAGGATGTATTAAAATGGGTTAGAAGTGTTGCATATGAGAATGGTTTTGTAGCCGTGATAATGAGGTCGGACATGCATACTGGAAAGAAGAGAAAAACATCATTTGTTATAATTGGTTGTAAGAGAAGTGGAAAGTATAGAGCATTCAATAAAAACATGGTACCCACAGTGACTAGCACGAGAAAATGCAATTGTCCGTTTAAATTGCGAGCCAAACCAGTACTGGGAGGTGAAGGGTGGATGGTGAAATTATTATGTGGCACTCATAATCATGGTTTGACAAACTCATTATGTGGACACCCGTATGTTGGTCGACTGACAGAGGAAGAGAAGGTTGTAGTGCATGATATGACACGATCGATGGTAAAGCCTAAGAATATTCTCCTAACTTTGAAAGAGCATAATCCGAATAATTGTACATCCTTGAAGCAAGTAATGAATGCAAGATATAGATATCGTACGCGTATCAGGGAAGACAATACTGAATTGCAACAGTTGATAAAGCTTCTTGAACATGACATGTACATTCATTGGCATAGAGTAAAGGATGAAAATGTCATTCGTGACCTGTTTTGGACCCATCCAGATGTAGTGAAGTTGACCAATGCATATAATGTTGTTTTCCTGATAGACAACACATACAAAACAAACAGGTACAAACTTCCGTTATTGGACATTGTTGGTGTCACTCCTACTGGGATGACGTTCTCAGCTGCATTTGCTTTATTAGAAGCTGAACGTGTAGACAATGTTGTTTGGGCCCTAGAACCTTTTAGAGGCATATTTATTAAAACTGAATTTTTCCCAAAGGTCATTGTCACTGATAGAGATTTAGCATTGATGAATGCAATTACAATTGTGTTCCCTATGTCTACCAATTTACTTTGTCGGTTCCACATTGAAAAAAATGTGAAGGCAAAACGTAAAACTTTTATCCGATAGAGTAACGCATGGGACTATGTGATGGAAGCTTGGGGAAGTGTTGTGGACTGTGCTAATGAGAATGAATTTGATGATTGTATGGGAAAGTTTGACATTGCGTGTTCTCCATGGCCTGCGTTTGTTGATTACGTGAAAATCACATGGCTCAATCCACACAAAGAAAAATTTGTTACAGCGTGGACCAAACAAGTTATGCATTTGGGTAACACAACAACTAACAGGTTAGCAAATCTTTAGGTTTTGTAAAGTTATTGCTTTTATAATGTGGATGTAGGGGATAGTTTGTGACTGTTATCATTGGATTGCAGGGTCGAGTCAGCACATTCCACATTGAAGAGGCTGTTGCAGAATAGCCTAGGCGACCTGTGTAGTGTATGGGATGCAATGCACAACATGCTGACCTTGTAACATACTGAGATTAGGGCATCATTGGAGAGAAGCACACATGTGGTGGGTCATGTGTTTAAAGTAACATTGTATAAACGACTAATTGGAATGATGTCCAGGTATGCTTTAAACCAAATAGTTGCGAAGTATGACCGAGTCCATTACCCAGGCAAAAGCAAAAAACGTTGTGGATGTGTGATGAGAACTACGCATGGACTGCCTTGTGCATGTGAGCTAGGTAAGTATGTTCTTGGGTCCATACCTATTGATATTGTTGATTTGTTTCGGCGGAGGTTAAGTTTTGAAGATCAAGGTGTAGATGAGGGCCAGGTGGACATTACTAGAGAGATGGAAGCCATATCTATGCGTTTTAATAACCTTGATTTTTGTGGGAAGGTCACTTTAAAGACAAAACTTAGAGAAATTGCATATCCTGACAAAAACTCAATGTGTCCTCCGCCTGAAAAAGTGAAAACAAAAGGTGCACAAATGAGACAAGTTTCGCAACACGCGAGGTCAACCAAGCGGGATCCATCTTACTGGGAGTATGTGGACGAAATACATTCTGTTTAGAATAGTTGTTCGACACCAAAACATCCTTCAACATCTTCGGCTGATGACAGGCATACAAAGACCAAGCTACCAATGCTAGATCAGTTTCATACATTCATGCATGATTACATTGTAGACATCATTGATGTTAAAGCTGATGGTAACTGTGAATTTTATGTTATTGCGGCTTTACTAGGTTACGGTGAAGAATCCTGGTCTTTGGTTCGCAATCATTTGCTTAAAGACCTTGCACAATGGTCTGGTGAATATATAGCATTGTTTGGTGGCTTTGACAGATTTGAGCAATTGAAACGGTTCCTACTTGTTGATGGGTTGTCAAAGGTAACTACAGTTTTACTATGTTTGTACTTATACGCTAACCATGGTAGTTATATTTACAGTTAACTTGTGTTCATGTCAGGTAACAATTGATAAGTGGATGGACATCACGGATCTGGGATACGTCATTACATCACAGTATAACCTTGTTCTTGTTTCTCTGTCTCTGAAACAAAGCATGACGTTCTTTCCTTTAAGGAGCCAGCCACCTGCAGATGTGAATGTTCATCGGGTAATTTGTATTGGACATGTGTTTGGAAATCATTTTGTTCAGGTATAAGTTGTTGAACACAGTTTAATGCCCAAAGGCTCTTAACAAATGTTAACCAAAGTTGATGTTGGTTATTGTTTCAGGTTGCATTGAAAGCTGGATGTCCTATTCCGCCACCTGCGTTGTTATGGTCAAGGAATTGTTACAATGTTGCAAATCAGTGGATAGTTTCTTACCAATATAGAATACAAGCTTATAGACAACTTCAACATATCCGTACTGATTATGTTGACTTAGGACTTTAGTTAAAATTGTATTATTTATGTTGATATTGTTGCCAAATTATGAATCTTGTTTAATCATGTTCTTTGGTGCTTTGTTTAAACATGAAGACCATGTGTTGTTGTATAAACGTGTTTTGATGACAAGCGATAACTCAAAAGAAACATAATATTATAGACAATGTCAAAACCACAATAATGTCGAAGTACATGAACTACAATGTTGAACTAAAATAAAGGTCATAGGACATGAAGTACAATAACCAGTACGATAAATATAATAATAAATAAATAGCCTAAAAAAGCATCACTACTGCTGCCTCTGCCTCGTCCGTCTCAGCCGCTGGTAGACACATCGTTCCTCGATCACCGAACGAGCTATACGTAGTAGGCGCTCAGTAGCAGCATAGGCATCAGTCCCAGGAGTAACCATGCGTAGGTCTATCATCTCCTGTAAGCCGTGCGCTATCCTATCGAATGTAGCCTGAACCAATGTGAAAATAAAAACGGTTATCATTGTAAGACTACATATATTACAAAACAAACAGTTCAACAATGACACACATACCAATGCATGTCGACGCTCGTCGGATATAGGTGGATCTGGCACTAGGTCATCAGTAGCAGCCTGCAGAGGGTCCTCAACAATGTGTGGCTCAGCCGGCGGGTGCCTAACAGGATCACCAACCTCAACGAGTCTCATATATGGATGCGACACCCGGGTAAACCAGTCCATGTAGCCCACCACTGTCTGACTAGGATGACGGGCAAGCTCAGCGGTGGACGCTAAGTGATTCCCAAACTGTATCCATGTCTCGTCAATCTCATCTGTGGATGGCGCGTCTGATAAGTGCATCTCTGGAATATCCTGGACATACCTGTACTGCCTGAGGACCCTACCCGAAAGGTGTCTGACCACGACCGGTCCGCACCGAATATGACCAGAGAAGAGGGAAATGATGTTGAACTCTCTATTTGGACGATGATCGACATAAGGAGTCCAACAAACATCCTCCATGACCAACCTATCTAGTCGTCTACGATAGGTGCTCAATGGTAATGCCTGGGCAGCCAGCAGCCTTCCACCAACACGCTCGTGGATGGGACTCCTGATAATTCGTCATAGCAGTGACATTTCCCACAGTGGGGAAATGTTCATAAATCCAACACTACAAGGCAACATACCAACATTAGTTTCTTATCATCAGAAGCAAAAAACATATGTATACGTATTAAATACAATGACAACAGTCAAAGCATTACCTGAAGTAAGGTGATATAACCGACAAGATGTTTGCTGTGGTGCTGACATGCATAGTTTAGGTTAGCATACATGTGAACAAGTGCTGCCACACCCCAAGCATATCCTCCTGCGTCGTCTAGATCACGAAAGGCCTCCAAGTACACCACACTGATATGTGTAGCACTCTTGTTGGCAAAGAGTGTACAGCCAACAAGATGAAGTAAGTAGGCTCTGGCTGCTACAATCCACCTCATCTGCTCGCACTTCACCGCATAGATGTCTCGCAGCCAAGACAAAGGCACATATGCCCCATGGCATTGTTGCATCTCCGCCCTAGCATCCTCAGGGGTTATCTCCAGCAAGTCAACAAGCAAGTGAACCCCCTGTCCAACATCGATCATGTCGTACGTCAAAAGATTTCCCTCAATGGGGATATGCAACAAGGACGCCACGTCATCCAAAGTAATCGTCAGCTCCCCCACAGGTAGATGAAAGATGCTTGTCTCAGGGTGCCACCTCTCCACAAAAGCCGAGAGCAACCCCCTGTCACCTGTCTCGACTGAGCATGCAATCAACGGGGCTAAGCCGGTACCAGCAACCAGTCCCTCTATCTCCAGTGCAGGCCGCCCAAATTTCTGAACCTTTCTTCCGTGGGATGCCAATTTCAACTCAGTCCGTTCCTACAACCATTTTACATCAATGTCAGTCGTGTACTTGAAACATCAAACCAATTACAATAATAAAAACAAGTACCTGTCCTTCCCACACTCGAAGAGCGACGTGGTGAGCATACTGTGTCAAAACTGACGTGTCCAGTGGCCCACCTGGATAACCTTCCATCCCATCTACTCTCTCCTCCATGGCAGGGATATCAGCCTCCAGACGTCGATCCTCAGGACCACCAACGTCATCCAAACCAGCCCCCAAATGCAAGTCTCGAGCCGGAGGGTCAACGACAGTTGCCCCTGGCCTTTGTCTTCTAACAGATGTCGTGAGCCTATGACGCTAAGGGGCTGGATCTTCATTCCCACTGTTGTCTCTACCAGATCCTCTATCTACAGCATAACCTAATGCCTGATGTCCCCCTCGTGTTCTGGCCATAATCTGGTATACAACAGAACCAATATGGAATTCAGCATTCATTCAAATAGAAACATGTCAAATATAATGGGTGATAACAATATTATCACCATTAAGCTATTCAAACATAATCTACAAACAATGACAAAACCAACCATCATCAGAACCACTACCACTTCATTGATGGAATCATCAAGACAATTACCAAAGGCAAGCAATCGGTAAATGACCATAACAGCAATAATCCACAACTAATACATCCATGGAACCATGATGACCACCATCAATATCAAACATTACTGGCATAACAGCAATAAGAATGTGCCTTTTGTGCAATCCATGTTTTTCTATTACATATAATATAGGCCACAAATCAAATTTCCATCGATCCCACAATCACTATTAACATCAACACTACAACATGTAATCATCTAATCTAAGTTAAATAAGTTTCCTAGCGACTCAAATAAGTACGATAACCAATACTAGACACTTCATTTAATCATAAATTTAAAAATAAAACAATTCTGACACAGTATGGATTATGCAATCCGTAGAAGGCATACAGATTACATAATCCGTGCATTGTATATGGATTACCCAATCCGTGAACTTCGCACGGATTAGTGAATCCGTATGAAGTTCACGGATTGGGTAATCCGTATACAATGCACGGATTATGTAATCCGTAAAAGGCATACGAATTACCCAATCTGTAACACCAGTCCGTATGCCTTTTACGGATTACCTAATCCGTACACTATATACGGATTGCCCAATCTGTGCCCTCCATAACAGAGCCCGATAACCAAACTTACCTCACGCGACGGCCGGAATAGATTACCACCTCCCTCAGTCGACGAAGAACCACCAATGTAGGCTTAACTGTGTCGGAACTGACGAAACCAATGACGAGCACCGGCAACCTAAACAAAATCGCCACAGAGGAGCGTGTATGCGGCGGAAAGCGTAAAATCAAGAATGAAAATAGTGGTAATGAGAGGGTTTTAAAATAGGGGCATTTATGGAAAAGCACTATGCATGACTGGGTGTATTAGTTTTATGCCTGGTGTATTAAGTTTTTCCCTTGAACTTTTAAAGAAAGGTCCATGTAAACTGCTTCTACATGTTAGGACAATTATAGCATACCACTCCAACAGTTGCATTTGGTTTCCTATTCAATGTGTAGGCATTGGAGCAGCTTTCAATCTCTAAACTTTGGTCAGTTAAGCAAAGAAACTAATTGACCTTTCATGTTTTAATGCAATTGATGTGATGTTGTTTTGCCCAATGTAGAAACCAAAGCAAGTAGAACTGTGTTGGACAAGGATGGTTCATGATTGTGTACATTGCATCACTCACATTAGCAAGACATCATTATCTGGAGCTATCCCAAGACTTGGACCTCAACCTTAAAGCTCTTGAGTTCTCCACAATCTAACACCTCACTGCTGCTTGAAGATATCAGAATTTCCATAAATTTGTGAACATATATGAGCTTTTCATTCTCATCTTCAATATATGAAAATTAGAAGTAACACACATATTGGAGGTTTTATTTATCAATAAAAATGTCACTCAAACAGTATGTAGATTTTGACTGTATACACCATACAAAGAAAAAGTTCAATATCCAACTGTAAATCATCAATTCAGAAGTAAAACTTCATTCATATAATTTCACCCAAGGTTTACTCATGAGCAACAACGACCACTTGTTTACCAACATTTTGACCAGTGTAGAGACCAACCAAGGCTGCAGGGCCATTCTCAAGGCCCTCAACAATGTCTTCCACATACACAACCTTCCCTTCTCTGATATGAGGCAGGACAAACTCCAAGAATTTGGGATATAGACCATAGAAATCACTTACAATAAAACCTTCCATTTTAACCCGCTTATATATAAGATTTGCTAGATTTGTTACACCATCTGACTGAGTAAGATTGTATTGTGAGATCATTCCACAGACAGGTATGCGGCCATGGACTTTCATATTTGGGAGTACTGCATCAAGTGTCTTGCCCCCAACATTCTCAAAGTAAATGTCAATGCCTTCTGGAAAGTACCTGATTTGTATATTGATATCTACTTTCAGTTGCTTGATCATAGTACTAGGCACAGTAATTTTACTTCTTTTACGGTAATAAACAATTTAAAATAAAATTTCTCTATCAAGAAACGAGTAAACCACCAATTTTATTGTTAAAGTATTACCTTTTCTCCAGAATAGGCTTTAAAATAAATCAAATTTCTTAACTAGACATAAAAGTATTTGAAATCTTTCAAAGCAGTCCCTTAAATATTAAAACACCCTTCAAATTAGTCCCTGAACTTTACTGAAATACATCAATGTAGGGACTAAACTAATGGATATTTAACACGTCGGGGATTACTTAAATAGTTTTAATACTTTAGAAAAATCTATTTAGGAGAAAGGGTAATAGTTCGAGGATGATATTGGTGGTTGATTCATTAGGAATATGTTAAATACTGACCTTTTCAAAGCTGCATTGAGGTCTGGCTCTTCTTTGTAGTTAAAAGCTTCATCAAATCCTAATTTATTCTTCAGCAGATCCACCTGGTTGCAAGACACATGCATTTAAGTGAAAGGAGGACTAATTATCTGGCCTACCTATTCCAAATTTTATAAGAAGCATAAGCACTGTCAATGCTTTCTGCCACAGTGCTGTTCATAAATTTCTTTTCTTGGTGCAGTGGGAAGAGGTGGCAGTTGGACACTTTGCAAACAAACATGAACATTGAAACACAATACTACACATTTTTTAATTATAAAAAATATTAGAGTGGAAATCCTAATAATCGGCATAAATAATAATACCCTGCATTGACTAAAAATGTATTTCAATTCCCCCCACGATATTGCAAAATCACAAAAGTGTGCAACATGCCTCAAAAGTTTGCACTGCCAAAGGATTTATAACTGAAAGAAAATAATTCCAAAAGTATTTCTGTAATATAATTAGGCCAATTCAACCCCACCTTATAGAAAAGGCTTTGGTGGCTGTTATTGTAATTAGGCTAATTCAAAATAATATATTTTAAGCAGTAGAATAAATATCCAACATTTAAGCTGATTAATCGTTTATCCAGGCATGTATAACAACAATAATTAAACAAATACCTTCTCTTTACTTCCAGCACTTCCAACAACATAACAACCAGTCAACTTAGCAAATTGGCCAACAAGTTGACCAACAGCACCAGAGGCAGCTGAAACGAAAACAGTGTCTCCTTTTTTGGGAGAACCTACCTCAAAGAAACCAGCATAAGCAGTCATTCCTGGCATACCTGTGGCCGGAGAAGAAAATACCAAGGTCAAAAGACACAACAAATTACCAAAAAACTAAGCAAAAACATCTATAAGCTTGCATGCAAGCTTGCTGAGATTCATTCTGATAAAGAAGAATGTACTATAGTACATAAAATAGCATAGTATAAAAACCTAGAAAGCATAGATTCAGTATGCGATGCAAATATGATATGACATGACAAGAACAAGACAATATGGCAAATTTTAAAAGGTATACAGATATGATATGTATCTAAATTCTAACATGGCTACATGAGATGACCACTGTTTCCAAGTGTATGTACTTCTTAGTTAAAAATTATGAAAGTGAAGGTGTTTATCACAGAGATGTGGCAGTAAAAGATATACAAAAGTAATGAGCTATCAATCCAAATGAGTATAAAGGTCATTTAATTTGGTTCTACCCCAAACCAAAGCTGGTTAGCTGAGTATTTTAATGATTAAAGGATCAATTCCAGCCATATAACCTTCATGAAACAAAAGAAGAAAATGGAAAAGCAGTATTGGAACAATTAGCTGGAGGACAACTACATCCAATTCTGAATGCTTTATATAAACAGTTTAATTATGCATTCAGTTAATAAGTACATAATCACATAATGTATCATCATCAGGACCCTTATAAAGCTTATTGAAATAAGCCTATGTTAGACCAGCTATACAGGAGATGTATAAAGTTAGAACACATGGGAGGTATAGGAAGCAATTGTAAATTGTAACTGACAGCTGTCAGTTACAATAGTGGCAGTTACTTAGGGTAGTTACTACCTATAAATAGCTATTAGATTGGGGAGGGGAGGTTAGGTTGTATTTTGGGAATTCAGATTAGGAAACTTGGTCCTAATCTCTGGTGTACTCTGTTCTTAATTCAATAATAGAGATAATCTTTCGAAATTCTCTATCATTGGTATTGAGAGCATTCTCGAACCTGGACCTGTGATGATGCATGAGTAGAATTCTTAGAAAGGGGATTCGATGGCCTGATGAAGACGAGAGAAGAGGTCACGAGTTTAAAACAGATGTATGAGAACGAGCGTGCAGAGCGCGAGGATTTCCGAGCTCAATTGACGGAGCTGGTGGAGACGATACGCCGTGCGGCAAGCGGCGATCCAGGAAGTAGTAATCACGACAGCGGTGAGAGACAGAATCGCGATTTCCAAATTCGCGAGAAGGAAGATAGGTGGCGGAAGCTAGAGATTCCGATTTTCAATGGAGATGGAGCGTTTGGCTGGGTGAACAAAATCAAACGCTATTTTGAGGTACGTGGAGTGGCGGAAGAGGATAGAATTCATGCAGCAATGGTAGCTATGGAAGGGAAGGCATTGAATTGGTACCAGTGGTGGGAAATGGGGGTTATAAACCCTAATTGGACAGAATTTAAGAAAGCTGTTATCCAACGCTTTCAGCCTGAGATGAATCAGAGTCCATATGAATTATTGCTAAGCTTGAGACAGGAGGGAACAGTGGAAGAATATAGGGAGAGATTTGAGCTGTATGCAGGGCCATTGAGAGGGACAGAACCAGAATATTTGAGAG
>PYAF01001378.1:364443-381887 GCA_007407185.1 Glycine tomentella | reverse complement strand
CCAAGGGAGATAGGGTTTCTCCAAGGACTGCTGAGTAGGTTTCTCAGTGTGGGTTTGGCTTCTAAGGATCTAATAGGGTTTTAGATCTCTGAACTTCTTCTAGGGTTGAGGAAGAGAAGCTTGTAATTGCTTGTAAGAAACATATTTGCAATAGTGGAACTCTACTCTAGTGTTGAGTGGAAGAAACTGGATGTAGCCTATTGCGAAAATCGCACAATACGGCAAGTGCACCGATCGTTTCAAGTAATAAAATAGGTAAGTGAGTATCGTCTCCTCAGGGATTGGGGTGAAATTCACAGCAATATTAATTCTGAGTAATTGGAAGTGACAGAAAAGAAATTAATTTGGAGAATTGTGTTGAGTGTTGAATATAAAACTGAAATTAAAATAAACAGTAAAATAAATTGGATTATTACCAATGGAAGAACAATTGTGGTCAGGCACAATCCCTAATATTCACTGCCTCTTCACTTAACTGGTTTATCAAGTTTGATCACTCAATGATATATCTTTTCTATTTTAGTAAATTTTAATTCCTTAGCAATTTAACCCTTTAACAACAATCCTAATTCCTTAGCAATTCTTGTCAAGCATGTAAAAGACTATAACATGAGGGTTGTTATTTCCTATTGCTCAGAGAATAAATCTTTCCTACTTTAGTTAATCCCTAATCCCTTAGTGAATTAACCCTTTAACCTGAATCAAAAACCCAATTCCTTGGTGAATTCTATCAAGTTAAGAATGTAAAATACTATATTATAAGGTTCCGCAGCCACGCATCCCTATCCCTAGGTAATGAATAACTGTTATTTTACTAAGGTCAGAAATTAGAATCCCAACGTCCCTATTGCGAATCCTAACCCTCAATACCTAAATAGAATGGCCAATTCTAAATAAGAATAAAACAATGAAGACATAGTAAAATAAAAAAATAAGAATTCTCATTCAATACCAGTCAAGTTACAGAGGAGTTTACATCAGTTCATGACCTTCCCACAATACAAGGTTTAGCCTGCCATAGGCTTCAAAGAAACCAAAGCTGTCAAATAACACATGATTCTGCAATGACCTAGCCTTGATTCTTGACTTCCAAGGGTTTAGAATGATGGAGAGAAGTGTAGAGAAGTGTTGGATCATGTCTAGTGTCAGTCCAGAGGCCTTTATTTATAGATAGATTTAATTCATGTAACAAAGCCTAATTTATGTGCCAATTTCAAACCAAATCTTCTTAATTCAGGAAACTGCGTATTTATGGCGTTGATCGCGTGGGTTGTGGCGCTATCCGCGCCACAAGTTCGAATTACTGGCGCTAGTAGCGCGGGAGTCCGCGCTGATCGCGCGGCTAGCACCAATGAGAATTGTTTCTAGGCCTTCTGGCGCGGATGGCGCCGATCACCGCGCTGATCGCGTGGGAACTTCGAATGGATGGCGCTACTGGCATGAACATGGCGCGACTGGCGTGGAGTCTTCGAGCTGGGCACTGTATTTTTGCATGTGGCGCGGATCGCGCGGGTGCTGGCGCGGATCGAGCGGAACCTTTGATCTGCTTTTCTTCTTCTTTTGCCTTATTCTTCTCCTTTTTGGCCCTGAAACTCATCTTGGTAATGAAATGAGATATAATAAAATATAAATATCAAACTAACTTCTTTCTAACCTAATTCCTAATAATTCAATTGAAATATAACCTAAAACTAGTCTAAAACTACGATGTGTTTGCAACACATCAAACAATTCCCAGATTTAATAGTTGTTGTCCTCAGCAACAGACAGAACTTCAAGATAATAGCAAGGATCAATAATCAAACTGAACGACAATTTACAATCCCAGAGTCATCATGTTGAGTACAATCAATTCACATCAAAGCTTCCATGGTACTTTCAAATCTGTCAATTGGTGAGAATAACTTGAGTGTTCCTCACAGACTTGTGTTTATTCACTCATTCACTCAAGTGTATTAGGTTGATCAATCTCTCACTCAACATAATCACAGTACTACCATAAGCTTGAAAATATTCTCAACAAATGCAAGCATAATTTGATCAAAAGGTCTTTTAGGCTTGTAACTTGGCTGGGCTAAGGGTAGGAAAAATCTTTGGAAAGTAGCTGATATGAGGATAGATCTAGTTCCTTATGTCCAATCCTGTGGTCTTCCATGTTCCTTGTTCATTCTCTTCAAACCTGGTACTTTATTCAACAATTTATTTTCTGCAGTAAATAAAACAAATCAAATAACTTTCTTTTTGATTTTTTCTTTCAAAATACAACAACTTTCAGACTTTCAGCTAATAATTTCAGGCTTCTGATTTTTCAACTGGCCTGTGCTTGTTTATTTTTGTTCTTCATACTAATTGAATTCACTTGTTTTCCTTCATGCCTTGATGGACAATTCCCTGTTTTTTTTTTGTTGTCATAGACTTAAATTATACCTTTTCTAGCCTCAGGGAGGTTGGTCAATGGATATGGGTCTGATTTGGGTAATTTGAAATGAAAAGCTCAGGCTCAAATAAGGTACAAGTGGAAAAATAATTGAAGGTAAGTCAATTTTTTGGCCCTGGTTTTCTGAAGAAGAAATTGCCTTATCATATCAAGTCACACCTGCATTCAGAGAAACAATTCAAGTTCTAGAATACTATGAAAATGGAGTCTCTCAGAAAAAATAATAATTACTGTTTGGCTCAAAATCTCACAGGTGCTAAACTCGAGTCAATCACTGCTGACTTCATTTCAAGCAACATTTCATCTTCAACATGCATATGACATACCAACAATCACAATTCCATTCATGTATCATGCAGTTCATGCTATGTTTCATCTCACACAAGCTTTTATCAGAAAATTCCTATCCATTACTGTGTCCATTCACTTTTAATTCTGAAAAATCTGATGTGCTGCCAACTTTTATTGAAATATTCAGCTTAAAAATTTAAACTAAAAACTAAAACAAATTTTTTCTGTTGGACATCCTTTGTTTCTTGAATGTGATTAAGCAAATAATGCATATGCACCCATTCCCAGATTTAGAAAATTGTTGTCCTCAGCAATTAGTGAAAAAGATTAAAACATTCAATCATGTATGCATTATTTGAGAATCTCAACTAGAACTAAACATTAATCCAAACAGAACTTATTTAAAACAGTAAGGTAACAAAACAACTACCTAAAACTGATATAAGCATACTGAAATTTAAAAACAGAACAAAAATTAGATGGTCCTTGGTTATCATTTTGCTGCAGGATGCAACAGCACTTGGTTTGCTGCCTCTCTCAATCTCTTCAACCTGCAATGCAGAAAAATTCCAGACTATACCTGATGCAGTGGCTAACTTCCCAGATTTGGTCTTTACATTGGTTCCACACCACAAGCTGGTTATTATTCACTTGGGGTCACAAATTGCAGTATTAACAATTACTTAAACATAAAACCCCACACAGGTCTCAGATACCTGTAAATTCAGATCAACTACACAAGCCAAGTGACAAGTATCAAAAAGTAGTTAGCAATTATGCATGGCTTACCACTGTGGATTCCCAGATTTATGATCCATTCATCAGTTCAGATTCAGATAAACTGTGCATTAGTGAATAGTGTTCCATTAATGGAGGGCACAGTTCAGTTCTTAACAAGCAAACATGTTTATAAGCATTTGGGAAATCAAGCTGCTCAGAATTTCACAGCATGCCTATGATTCCCAGATTTTAACCCATGATAACCCTCAAAAATAATTTAAACAGTGCACAGTAACATCAGTCCTCAAGGTTCTCATTGGACAATCAGTCCTCAAGGTTCTCATTGGACAATCAGTGTTCTTTATGCCCTTCAAAACAGTTCTCAATTAAGGTCTTGGTTCCGGGGAATCATGTATTTCACTCAGCACCAAACAGAGTGCAACTTCTGATATGTAACAGCATGATCCAGCAACAATAAACTTTCATTTATTTTACTTCTAAATCTTGGAAAATCCCAAAAGTAAGCAACAAGTCCCAAAGTTTTCAGTGACAAGGAATTCACAATTAACAGAGAATATAATCTAAGCTTGGAAATAGGCAAAAACATTTCAATAAACAGCAGAATAAATAATGAAAAAATAATGTTAATTTATCATTCATGGAGACATATATAATGACAATAATTGGATGAATACCTTCTCTTTGCTTCCAGCACTTCCAACCACATAACAACCAGCCAATTTAGCAAATTGACGAACAAGTTGACCAACTGCACCAGAGGCAGCTGAAACAAAAACATTGTCTCCTTTCTTGGGAGAGCCAACTTCAAAGAAACCTGCATAAGCAGTCATTCCTGGCATACCTGGGTTCGAAGAAAATAAAATGGATCATGAAGGCACAATAAAGTGAGAAAAAAATGAAACAAGCATCGATAAGCTTGCTTGCATTCTAGCGAAGACTCATTTTCAAGAAGCATATATGATTGAATAAGAATGATCATAAATTGTGTTTATTTTATTGAATTCGTACCAAGAATACCAGTATAATATGAAAGTGGGACATGAGTGTGCTCAATTTTGAAATGTATTAGAGATGAGGGGATCAAGCTGAATTCTTCCCATTTAGTGATTCCCCATACTAAGTCACCTTTCTTATAATCTTGTTGTCCAGATTCAAGGACTTTAGAAACCCCATATCCATTTAATGGCTGCATTTACATATGAGTTAGTAACTACATGAGTATGACTAAATTTTTTTATTTTCAATACTACACTACAAACTTTTCTTTTTTTATTAAAGCTTGTCTTCAATTATCAAATTTCTATATTCAATTTTCTCAATGCCCCATTTGTAAAGTACATGTTATACACAAATATAAATAATAGTGTTATATTTGTGAGTTTTCAAAGAGACATGGTAAAATGTTATTTATCTGGTTCGAACAAAATTGACTCTAGTGAAAAGTATCTTTCATAAAATGAAATGGTATTTAAATTCCAAATGGATAAAATATGAAATTCAATTTTATGGAAATTTTAAAGGGTACCATTTCCATTTTTTAGAAGTCATATGGTCTCAATTGAAGTAGATTATAAATTTTCTAATAAGGCCTCAATTGAAGAAGAATATAAAATTTCTAATAAGGCCTCAATTGCCATATCAAAGTAAACAAAGAGAGTCTACCAGGACCAGAAAAAACAATAACAGTAGCAAATTTATGATGAAAAGAGAAATGTTCTATGCACTAACATAGTGTGAATTTTTTTTTTATGACTTACAGAGCCAGGTGTACAGATCTGAAATCCCTCGAGGTCTTCCATATTGGACATGAAAGCTTGCATGTAAGGGTCACAAGAGAGGTAGAGATTTTTAAGAAGCACATCATTGGAACCTTGTGGAAGCTTCAATGTTATGACATGTTCAACAATGTTCATGTCGGATTCTTTGGGAAAACCAGTGACATAGTTCCTTAGAACCACTTGATTGTTCTTCACTTGGGTCATTTTAGTTTGTAGCTTCTGTTTTTACTGTGTTGTGTGTGTCATGTTGGGTCTCAATTATGTTACAGGGGATAAATATCTTCATAGATGGAATAGGGAGGAAGAAAATGCTAAAATCGAATGGCTAGTATTTATTTATTTAAGTAATAACATGAAAGTATTTAATATCATATCAATAAATTTCAGCATAAAAAAATTTACCCTGTCAATTTAAAAACATAATATTTGATGTAATTTTTTTAAGAAAATTACTACAAAAATAAAAAATATCATGGATATTTTTTTATTGAACTCGGAATATCTTAGCCAAAGATTAATTATTTTCCCACCAAATGTTTCCGTACACACAAACCAATTGAATATGTATCAGATACGAGAAAGAAAGAAAAAAGCAATTTGGGAACCAAATTAATCAACCTAAATTTGAGGGATAAAAACATATTTAAGGCAAAAGAAGATTTAACATTTTTTATTTGATAAATAAAAATATTATAGAATAATTGGAATTATGAAAAAATGATATTATTAAAATTTAAAATTTAAAGTGAGTTATCATTTATTAACCTTCTTATTTTCGTAATCATCACACAATGAACGTGAAAGCTCTCTCTAACTTCTTCACATCTGCTCACCATTTTTATCCTCCCTTTTTCTTTTATCAAAATCTTCCCGATTTTCTTGAAACGATTCAAGTTAAATAGGATAAGCTGGCATTTACATACGTATTTACTTTTGTTTTAAACTTTTTATAAAGTATTGTGACGATATTGTAAAATTAAATTTTATTCCACTACCATTAAAAAATACTGATTTTGGTGTGTGATTTATATGGGATATTTTCAATTAAATAAAATTTAAAAATGGAAATAAAAAAATATAAAAGAAAATTATTATTATTATTATTATTATTTAAAGATTTAAATATGTATTTAGTTCCAATAAGATGAGTAAGTTTTGATTTTAGTCCCTTTAAAATTATTTCTTTATGTTTTATCTTCTAAAATTGTCCCCCCTCCCCCTCCCCCTAGCGATATTGGTTGACAATTTGTGTTAAATGAAAAGTCAAGTGATCATCATTTAACAAAATAAAAAATAAAAAAAATCAAGTAATCATTCCACGATACACCCATTAATGTCTATCATACAAGGTCTGTATTTGACAACTAATTTTCTTTTCAAGATTCTTACAAAATGTTATTTATTTATCTTGAAATTTATCTTAGAGACTAAACATAATAAATTAAAGTTTTGGAAGGATGAAAACGAAAGAAAAATATTTTATAGGTACTAAAACCAAAATTTATTGATATTATAAAGACTAAAAACAACGGTTCATATTTTAGAGAGATGAAAAATAAAATAATAAATAATAAAGACCAAAATTAAAATATTTTAAGTTTTATCCTTTAAGGAATATACATTAAGCACAATTTCCCCCCAAAATTAAGGACAAACACATAAATTTATATAATTTATTATTACTAAATATACACCAAGCACAATCCCCCCCCCCCCCCCCAATATGGACAAGCACGTAATTTTATATGCATAAAAAAAATTCACATATATTTAAACTTAAAAATATAATGTGATATCAATTAAAATTTAATATGGATTTATGATAATACAGAATTATTAAGCATAAAGGAGTATTTGGACGTGGGAGACAGTTGCAAACACAGTATCCAAAATTATTAAGTATCGTTTATTACTTAAAGAATATACACCGAACACAATTTTCTCTCCAAAATTGATAAGGACAAACACATGATTTATATACATCACAAAAATTCACATAAATTTAAACTTTATTAATACCATGAATAAGGCAATCTAAAATTATTAATTATATATCCTTTCCTTTATTAATTAAAGAAATATATACCAAGGACAGTTATACAGAAAAAAAAAAATATGAACTCCCTTCCTATCTCAATTGTTTCATCTATTTTTAGGTAGTTACTCGGGTATGATTTAAAATAAGTCACACCAATATATATTTTGTATTGTTTAATCATGGAATGCAAAGTGGATTACATAATCACCAATCAATTTTTTTTATTTTTATTTTTTGCAATTCAAACCTTAGGATTTTATAACAATTTTTTAATTTTAATTTAATGTTTCATTAAAAGATCACTTTATTTTTAATCTTCCTAATTCAATCCCACTTTCATCTTCTCACTCTAAATCGTAGTCTTCGATTCTCACTATCATTATAATAATTAAAATGAGTATTGTTCTGTTTGGAATAAACAGAAATGTCCAATAAGGATTGTTGGGTGATTGATATAGGATCAACTCTCTCTCTGAGAATGCTTATGGTGATACAAATACCTCAGGGAAAATGATCACAATGAACATACACGAAACCACAATTGGACGTGGGGGTGTGTGCACTGTGTGTATAGAAAAGAGAGAGTCAGAATGTGTGTGTACCTTTCTCCATGGAGGATATTTGTATTTATAAGACACTAACCTGAGAATCCAAAAGGAGACTTTACCCACAAAACGCACCGAGAATCTCGGAATACTGGCGATCGTGGCCTTGAACGGTTACCACCATCTCCTCACTATTAGAACTGGCTCAACAATATCGTTTGACTCAGTCCCATTGGGCCTTTTATGATTCAGCCCATTCCAAGTATCCGGAACAGTTGCCCCCCAACCCGGGTATCGAATAGGCTTCGATGACCGAGATGGTACTTTGGAAATGTATCATTCTTCGATTAGGCTGGGATTAACACCTCGGGTTTCAATTAGGCCGAGATTAACACCTCGGTTATACTCTGTCCGAGACGATCATCTCGATTTGTTCGACGACCGCTAAATCTGCCTCATCCCTCTTGTCTCTGGGCTCATCTTTTCTGCCTAATGTAGCCAGCCTATCTCTAAGCAAAAACCTGGGGAAACGAAATGCTCCATCTACTACCCAATCAGATGAAGTGACACATCTCTCAACCATTAATGCTTTGTCCTTTCTTTCTGCGCTTTAATCATAATCGTTTCACATTGTTCCCAATTTGCCCCTGTCTTCTTTGCCCATTATGACGGTTCTGCCCCTCTATGACTGGTCATATCTGACGGTTACTTATTTCAAACGCTTTGGTTTCTGGCGGTTACATTCCCTTTTCAATATATACTGTTTCCTTTTTCTTCATTTTATTTTGACTCTCACACTTTGCCCTTCTTGTTCTTGTCCTCTCCGCTATTTGGCAATCGCTCTCCTCATACAGTTTGCTGTTTCAAGCTTTTTCCCCAAATTTCTTCATTCCAGGTGCCTCACGTTCCTTCTCACATTTGAATTTTAGAATTTCGCACTTCTACTTCTTGTTGTGACTGCGTTTCTATTTTGATTTCTCCGTATTTTCTCCTTTTTATCCTATTTCAAAACTTGACCTGTGCTTCGTTCTTCCTTCTCCATGTTTTGTTCCCCTTTTAATATTTGTCCGTCTTTTTGATTCATTCTTCCAGACTCTGTCTATCTGTTCGATTTATCTTGCATATCTGGTCCCAAATTTTGTTAAGTATGAGCTTTACTCCTGAAGAGGAAACGCGTATTCGTAAAATGGTCCCCCCCGTTCTGCGTTTTGGTTTTTTGGTCTTCCTATTCCGGAGGAAGAAAAAGCCAAAGATGCATTACATATTCCTTCTGGGGGCTTGAATCCTTTAAAAAGGTCTTTAACCAAGAAACCTTCCCCTTCGAGGGTTACGATAGAACCCAGTGCCGCACCTAGTACCGTGCCTAGGGGTTGTTCTCTAGTCCCTTCTGGTATTCCTATGGTTTCACCATCACAAAAACTTCTAGACTCCCAGGTTCGCGTCTTTCGGATCCGCCCCATGGAACTCGATTTGAACCATGTTCAACATGTCTGGATACATTCTTGTACTTAGCTAACAAGGGGTTCGACAAGCAAGCCGATGATACTCTGGATGCATTTCGTCATAATATGGTTCCTATTACCCGGTCCACTACTACAAGGAACGTAGTATCAACATTGTTCTCGGAACTCGGAAGCGAGGACGAAATGTCGTCCTCATTCATCATTACTCCTGTGTTAGCTAATGTCCCGGCTCGGCGTGTCGGCGCCACCCCAGGTACTTTACTGATCACTGGCTTTTTGTTTTGTCGTAGGTCATTATGGATATTTCGTCAGTGGAAGTAGTTGAGGAATCTCAGTCTACTGGATCCTAAGCCAACAACCCTTCTCCTCTCTTAATCTCTCAATTCCCATGGGTCACCTACGAGGATTCGAACACCTCATCCATTGTGAGCCCGGAGAGTATGGCGGCACTCCCGATCGGGAATCAGGAAGGATTCTCAATCTGCCACCCCGACGTTCATGAGCCCATCTGTTCATGTGTTGGACCGGGTGAGCCCAGCTTTTTTTTCTACGCGGATGTGGTTACCCGCCTGGGTATCCACTTTCCGTTATCTGAGTTTGAGATGAAACTTCTCAAACATCTGTGCTTAGCCCCTTCCCAACTTCACCCTAACAGTTGGGCCTTCGTAAAGTCCTTCAAGGAACTTTGTATGAATTTAGGGGTCCCTTGTTCCATTCCTGTTCTCTTATACTACTTTTTTGTCCACACCAGCTGAACCGGCCAAGAACCCCTAAATCGTAAAGGATGGACTTCTTTGAGGAGCCATCCCAACTGTAATTTACTTTCCTTTTATACTGACTCTTTCAAAAAATTTAAGAATAATTATTTCAAGGTTTATGTCGAACCCAGCAAACAACCTTTTTTTCTTCAAGGGCCGGAGTCTCCCGAGGTGAAATGGAAATTCCCCCTCTACTGGACCCGTGCTCATCATGAGTCTTCCCCCGCCTTTTATCAATATGAGGAGACGGGTTTGTCGGACACAGATGCTCATACCGTGATTCAAATCGACGCTTTCCGAGAGGCCCGAGGTCTTTGTTGTGTTCCACGCCAGGGTTAGTTCGAGACCTCTCACGGTATGTTTCATTTTCTTGTTATTGTAATGACTGACTGTTGTTGTTCTTGCAGCTGCTTCCATGGAAGATCATACCAGACCTCAGTCCCGAAAGACGACAGGTAAATCGACCAAGCTGGCTGCTGCGGGGCCCAACCTTCACTTCCTCTCACAAGTCAAGAAGAGGAAAATGTCTCAAACTATTGAGGAGGCACCTCCCATGCCCGTGGTTTCGGTGGAACCTGCGTCGCCTCCTACATCCGTGGTCGTGATCGACAACACGCCGAACTCGGCCGATGGTGTCGTTGCTCCATCTTCTCCTCCTACTGCTGATATCCCGTCGGTTGTGGCCCCTCAATCAGCACGCCTCGAGATTAAGCTGACCCCGGGGTATCTCTGGGAAAAGGGGACTGAAGGCCTCTTCCCTTTCGTCCGCCCGCTGAAGCATTTCTCCAACTTGACCCTATTCTCCGAGGAGCATATACGGGAGCTTGAACAACTGCAACTTTACACGCATTGGACCGCCTCTCTCGTGGATAGTCTAGTGACTTTGAAGACTATATATCTCAAGAAAGAAGAAGAGCTATCCGCCGCCCAGGCCGAGTCTCAGAGGTCTAAGGAGGAGTTGCAAGCTGCACTCAAGAGGACCGAGGAACTCGAGCATCAACTTCGGGATGTCCGAGGCGGTCTTGAGCAAGCTTTGGCCAAGGCTGCCTTCATGACGGACAATCTGAATGAGGTCAAAACGGCGTTGGAGGTGGCCGAGGCCGAGGCTAAGGAAAATAAATCAAAGTTTTTAGGCTCGAAATAGGAGGCGGCCGATTTGCGGGGTAAGTTGGCGAACTCGGAAAAGGAGGTCGCTGAATTGTGGGATATGATGGCCATTGCGGCGGAGGAATCGTTCAAGAATGCCTTGGTCCAAGTGCAGTGTCTCAACGCCGGGGTCGCTTTGAATGTGGATGGGGCACATTACCAGTCCTATGTTCGGGACGGGGTAATCACCCCCTATGAGGAAGAAGAGGATTATGTCATCGCGGCTGAAGACATGCTTAAGGCCGGCGCTGAAGAGACTTGAGTTCTCGCTGCCAATGTTTGAAGGGCCGGTATGCCAGTTTATTTTGTATGTTACTTTCAAGGGTCCGAAATTTGGTCGACCCTATTTAGATATTCGTACACTTGCTACATTCGTACAATGATTTTCTATGATATTATGTTATTTGTTTCGTATGCACATAGTATATTCGTTTGGCTCCAATGGCCAAGTATATTATTATCCGAATCGTGTTTCGAGACTCGGTTTCTGCCTCAGACAATACTTGGTGCCACACAGCCTCTGTGGATCGTGCCAACTTGATCAGGGTTTGGTAGCACTTCGTATTTGCTTGAGGCCGTATATACGATAATTATTCTTCTAAAAAGAATTTCTATTTGTAAGTGTCGATATTATTTATGATCTTGGTACTAAAGAAATGTTGAATATTCCTTTCGAGAAGGAAATTTTATTCATAGAACTTCAAAGTAAACAATGTTATATTTGCATTCATGATTCTGATGAAAGATCGAAATGGGATTGCCAAGGAACTTCGGCTCCCATTCCTCTCAATTAACGGGAAACACATGAATGGAAAGAGGAGAAAAGCTTGAATGAAAATAAATCTTCGCGTTCTCGAGTCTTCGCAACTTAGCTGTAGTACATCTTCAGCTTGTCGGTGTTCCACGTTCGCTATATTGCTTTCTTGTCAAGGGCCTCTAACACGTAGGCACCTTGGCCGAGGTTTTGGCATATTCTGTACGGCCCCTCCCAATTGGCAGCTAGTTTTCTGTCCCGGGCGTTTCTATTTTCGATGTCGGCCCTACGTAACACCAAGTTGCTTTCCATGAAGCTCCGAGGTCTGACCCTGCTGTTAAATTTTACGGCGACGAGTTGTTTAGTGGCCACGTCTCGGGAGTGCGCCTTAGTTCGGGTCTCTTCAATCAAGCCAAGCTCGTCTCCCAATGCCCTACTGTTAGCGTCTTCGCCCTCTCTGAGTATAGACATCCTTCCCCAGGAGGGTTGTCCGATCTCCACCGGTATCATCGCTTCGCATCCATTGATCATTCAAAAAGGGGTTTCTTGGGTGGATGTGTGTGCTGTGATTCGGAGCGCCCACAGAATGTAGTATAGTTGTTCCACCCAATTATTTCCGGCTTCGTGCATTCGTTTCCTAAGTCACTCCAAGATTACCTTATTGGCTGCCTCGGCCTGTCCGTTCGATTGCAGATGTTCTACAGAAGAGAAGTGATGTTTGATGTGTAATCCGGTCATCATTTCTTCGAACCGCTTATAGTGAACCGGGTTCCATTATCCGTGATAATTTCGGTCGGGATCCCGAACCTAGAGATGATGTTCCTTTCAAAGAACTTTTGGACTCGAGCTGAGGTGATGGTGGCCAATGGCTCGGCTTCTATCCACTTTGAGAAATAATCGGCGGCTACGATAAGCCATTTAAGCTATCCTTTTGCTGCTTGAACGGTCCTAAGAGGTCCATTCCTCACTTGTAAAAAGGCCAAGGAGATGTGATGGTCGTCAGCTCGGATGGGGGTGACCATACGATCCTGGCGTGCTTTTGGCAGCTTTCACATTTCTTCACGTGCTCTTGGGCGTCTGTTTTCATCATCGGCCAGTAGTACCCCGCCCGTAAGGCTTTAGTTGCAAATGCCTTCGTGGATTTCGGTTAATACGTATATAGTTTGGTTAAGACCTAGACAGAGCAACATGGGAGCGTGTAAGCCTTTACGATATAGCTCACCTTCTTGGACGATATAGATGGCTACATGTCGGATTAGTCTTTTTGCCTCCATGGCGTTGTCCGATATTACTCCCTGCTCCAAGTATTTAATGATGGGTTTTCTCCAGTCCAAGCCTGCAGAAATCATCAAGATACACGTTGGTTGGGATAATTCTTGCTGGATGACCGTCCTGTGATTGCCCGTGCCCTTTGTGCTTGCCAGCTTGGATTGAATGTCGGCCCTCACGTTTTCTTCCCTAGGGATATGTGAGACAACTACTTCGTCGAATTTGGCTATCACTTCTTTGACCTTGGCCAGATATTTGATCAGCAAGGGTCCTTTGGCCTGGTATTTTCCCTCGATCTGAGACGCCACGAGTTGAGAGTCCGTGTATACATTCAACTTCCGAGCTCCCTGCTCTCTGGCGGACTTTAGTCCGGCTATTAACGCTTTATACTCGGCCTGATTATTGGAGGTCGGGAAATTGAGTTGTAGGGACTGTTCGGTGGATATCCCCTGGGGGCTTTCTATGATTATCCCAGCTCCACTGCCCTTTGCGTTGGATGATCCGTCCACATATAGAGTTCAGGCTTCCTTAACTTTTGATGTCGGGGTGAGCTCGACCAGGAAGTCGGCCAGAGCCTGGGATTTGATAGCGTGCCGATCTTTGTACTTCAGGTTGAATTCGGATAGTTGGATTGCCCAATTCATCATTCTACCAGCCAAGTCCAGCTTATGCAAGACTTGCCGGATTGGTTGATCGGTACGTACGAGAATAGTGTGGCTTTGGAAGTATGGTTGGAGTCGTTTAGCGGCCACCAATAGTGCGAAAGCCACTTTCTCCAACTTTTGGTACCTCAACTAGGAATTCTTGAGATCTTGGCTCATGAAGTATACCGGAAGCTGGGTCTTGTCGGATTCTCTAACTAGCGTGGCACTTACCGCTTCTTCTCCCACCGACAAGTATAAGATTAATGTTTCATCGGGTTCTGGTTTGGATAATACTGGTGGCGAGGCCAGGCATTTCTTGATTTCATGGAAGGCGGCCTCACATTCTGGGCTCCAGCCGATGGTATCGCCCTTTTTCAGCAGTTTGAAGAAAGGAAGAGCCTTGTCCGTCGACTTCGGGAGAAAACGAGTCAGTGAGGCAAATCGACCGGTTAACTGTTGGACTTTCCTTTTATTCGTTGGGAGTTTCATGTTTAATACCGCCTGACACTTGTCTGGGTTGACTTCTATTCCCCGGTTGGTCAACATAAACCCAAGGAATTTGCCCGCGGTTACCCCAAAGGCACACTTGAGGGGATTTAGCCGAATGTTATGGTCTCTTAATCTGCTGAAAGTTTCTTCTAGGTTTGAGATATGATTCCCATTGGAATCCGTCTTGACGATCATGTCATCGATATAGACCTTGATATTCCGACTGAGTTGTTTTGCGAAGACCTTGTTCATCATGCGCTGATATGTGGCTCCAGCATTCTTTAATCCAAAGGGCATCACGTTGTAGCAATAATTGGCCTCGCCTCCCCTGAATGCCATTTTGTCCCGATCTTCGGGGTCCATGGGAATTTGATCCCGGAAGAGCTATCAACCAGCTGATCAATGTTGGGCATCAGGTAAGAGTCTTTAGGGCATACTTTGTTGACATCCGTATAGTCGACGCAGACCCTCCATTTTCCGTTAGTCTTCTTGACCATGACAACATTGGACAAAATGGCACGCTATCAAATTTGCTACCTATCATCTTTAATTTTTGGTGTTTGGTGGACATTAATATATCCCATTTGTGGATCGTCGGTCTGCCGAGGATAACATTGTACGGTAAGGGAAATTCAGCAACCACAAATTTCACCCTTTTCGACTTGAAGGCATCCTTTGTTCCCAATGTCAACCGTAACACGATGGAGCCTTTGATGGCGGTATTTTCTCCATTGAAGCCCGTCAACATCGTCTTACACGGTCTCAAGTCTTCCTCGTCCAGATTCATCCTTTTGAAAGCAGTCCGGGATATGATGTCGGCTGAACTGCCATTATCTACAAACATGCGCTTAACTCGACAATTGGCTATAGTCCCGGTGATCACCAAACCATCCTTGTGACCGGGGATCACATCCTTCATGTCTTCTTTAGTGAAAAAGAGTATGGGAAGTTCGGGTTTGTCACTTCGTTCCTTGAATTTGGTTTGTTCCCTTACTGTGAGGACCTCTCTAAGGTATTTCCGACACTGGTTGGCAGTATCTCCTCCTCCTCCCATTGCCCCCGAAATCACGTTGCACTCGAATTTCGATTTCGGGAACTCGTCGTCGCCGTGTTTGCCTTTCTTCTCATCCCGGTCTTTCTGATCCTCAGTTTGATCAGCTTTTCGCTTGCTTCGTTGCCCTTGCGTTTTGATGACGTATCGTCGCAGTTTACCTTCTCGGATGAACTTTTCAATGGCATCTCTCAGATCCCAGCACTGATCGGTCGTGTGACCCGGTCTGTTGCGGAATTCGCAAAAATGAGAATAATCGTGGCCAGCTTTTTTGAACACGGGTCGAGGACGATCAACTTTCTTCATCTCAGTAAGTGCGACTTCTCTCTATACCTAGCCCCGAGAAGTATTTAGCGGGGTATATTTATCATACTTGGTATCAAATCGTCGGGGCGCGACATCGTTATTTCTGCCGGGGTGTACACTTCCGGGATGTTGGTGGTGCCGCGGAGGAGAGTGTTTCCTTTTGGGCATCGCGTTGGCGATCTCCATCTGCTTCAACTCTAAGTATTTCTTTGATCAAACTCTAAATTCCAACAAGGTCTTCACTGGGTCTTTGTAAATGGATTTGGCCAGTCGGGATGATCCATTGAGTCCGACCGACACCAAATGTATGTGTACCTTTTCTTCCAAACCTTGTACCTGCAGTGCAGCCTCCTTGAACCGATCCAGATAGCTTTGCAGCGTCTCCCAGGTTGTTGACGGATCTTCCCCAAAGCAAACTCGGACTTAGGTTGTTTCTTACTCGTCGCGAAGTTAAGCAGAAATTTTTGGCCAAAATCTTTGAAATTACAGATGGACCGGGGTGGGAGTGTGTGGAACCAGGTCTACACTGCTCCAGTCAGGGTGGTGACAAAGATTCGAGAAATGATTGGTTCATTGATTCCTCGGACGCACATCTGCATGTCGAACTTGTCAATATGCACTTGCGGGTCCTGACTTCCGTCATATTCGGACAGGAACGTTCCGTCAAAGTCCTCTATAAACTGGGCATTTACGATCTCGTCCACAAACAGGCTATTATTGTGTTGACCGTGTCAGTATTTTCTTCTGTACTCCTCGGTCCCCGTCCGGTATTGATAATCCTGATTCTACAATGGCTTCGCTGGGCTTATCCCTGTTTCGTTAGTCTGATATGGAAGCTCAACTTGGGCGTCGTGACCCTCTAGATTACCGATTTGGTATGGGGTCTCGGTTCCTATGTCGTGATGCTCCGGATCTCCTACTCTTGTCGGCCGATGAAAGAGTGCGTTGAGTTCAACACGAACATGCTGCTCTGGCGTGCTGATATTTGCTTCGTGCTCTTGTTGCTGGTGGGTATTCAGGTGTCTTGCCCCAACTGCTCTAGGGAAAGACGATTGTCCCCAGACCGGGTTCTCTATACGCCCAATGTGTTGTTCCATGTGCTGTAAACAGTGCTCTTCATCGTGTTTCCATCTCGTGCAACGCTCATCTAGTTGTGCGATCAGACTATTCATGTCTTTTCGGCGTTGAAGGGCATGTCGCCTTTCAAGCCGCTCAATGCGAGATAAAATAAATTCTAGCGCCTTGTTAATAAAGCACTGAATCAGCTCTTGCTCCATCTCGACAAACGTGGGTAGTGGGTTACCTGGCGTGCCTTCTCTTGGCGGTGCTGGTGATGAGGCGATGTCTGAAACCCCATCTTCCACCTGGACCGTATGTGGTGGTACCGCCGCAGGTGGCTCTTCATTCTGATGACTTCTTGTGTTTACCATGGTGGGAATCGAAATTTAACGTCCCCACAGATGGCGCCAATGTTCTGTTCGGGATGAACAGAAATGTCCAACAAGGATTGTTGGGTGATTGATATGGGATCAACTCTGTAACACCCCAACTAATTATCTGTATATTAATTTCGTAATCAGTATTTCGAATTAATTTCGTAGTTAGTATTTCGAATTAATCAGTAAAATACATGTTTAAAGGGAATTGTAGGAGGGAATTAGAAATGTGGACAGAATAAATAGTGATAACACATTTCTATAAAATGGGAATTACAAAATACCCTTGGGGTCAAAA
>PYAF01001378.1:301478-361008 GCA_007407185.1 Glycine tomentella | reverse complement strand
CGCGGGACTCAAAACAAGCTTTTTTTTCTTCTTTTGGCCCTAAGCTTCCTTTTTGTACCTGAAAAGGCTCAATTAGTAATGAATTGAATTGAAAACAACAAACTAACAAACTAGGCTAATTCTAAACTAATTTCCTAAATATTTAACTAGAATTTAACCTAAAACTATTCTAAATCTAAGATGTGTTTGCAACACATCAACAGACTCAAGTGTAAAAGAATAGGAGGCCACAACCAAATCAATCAAACTACTCTTTTACAATTATTTATCTTTTATTTATCCTTTTATTTGTAGTTTTCCTTTACTATTTTTTAGCCGTTTATAACTTTCCTTTACCACTTTCAGACATTACAAATTTCCTCTACCCTTTCATTCATTTACAATTTTTCTTTACCTTTTTAGCTGTCTACAACTTTCCTTTACCGCAATTTCACATAAGAGTAGCTTATCATAGAAAGTTCAGTTCATCGATTGCTAGAAAGCTCTTTGGAGTTGACTAGGAACCCAATTGAGGAACAAAATCTCTTCCTCAAGTTAGACTCCTAAAGGGTCACTCATTGGTAGTTAGCCGACACAATGGATAATTGGTCGACAGATTTTACACACCAACAATAGCCAAAGTCACATCCCACATGAATATCATAGGGCTAGATCTTTTCAATTTCTCTTATGTTCATCTTGTTCACAAGCATTCATACAAGTACATAATGATGTTCATTCAAAATCAACACTTAAATCCATACAAATCAATAATAATAGCATACTGAAAGTTTTTATAGCAAGCATTATAACAATATAAGATTAACCATGTAATAAGAGGGCCTTGAGGTCCATCTCTACACTCACATAAAATAACACCCTATTGTAAAAATAGAACCTCACTCATACCTATTTCTCCTAAGCTCGGATAAAGTTGTGAATCCTCTTCTCCTTCTCTTACTCAATTTTCGTTCACCACCACCAAGGGATCAGTGTTCCAAAACTTTGTTTTCCTCTAGCTCTTACTTTACTTGCTCTAAATCTCTACTATGAGAGTTTTTTTTTTTTTTTGTCAAACTCAATTGATCGTTAAGGTATTTACAGTGTAAGATGGGAGACAAAGGTGATAAATAGGACCAATAAGTGTTAAGAATCACATAAGTCTTTGGGCTACAAATTTAATTGTCCTTACCTCTTTATTTTATTAATTAGATATTCTAGATGCTTCCTAGGTTATTTAAAGTAAAATATTTGTTTGCATTCCTATTTTTAACAATTAAAAAATAGAAATTATGCTACTGTTTGCACCACAAAAATGACCTATGCATATGTTTTAGTGTAGTCCAGTTTTACTTACAATACCCTTAATTCTGTTATTCATACCCCCTGAGACACCTTGTTTTTATTTTTGTTATATAATCCCAAAACTAATATATATATATATATATATATATATTCTATGCCCAACATAATAAACATATAATGTTACATATTTAAAAGCTAATTACAAAGACATATAATCAAATAAAATATACTTACAAACGAATTCATACAACATCAATTCACACAAATTCATTACCCAAAGAATTAATCACAATTTCTTGTGATAATAATCCTCATTAAGTCAACCAATATTTATTTTGAGAAATATTTAGATGAGACAAAGGATCACGATCCCACGAGTGAGAGCTAACTCCAAAAACTTATCCTTAGTTCGGATTGTAGGCTGCAACTCGCCTGCATTAAGTTGGAAAGGCTAGTAATCATCGGTTAGCCATACAACAGTGAGTTCATTCCCTGGCCTTGTACACATCGCCCTTCAAATTATGAGAGCCGGTCATGACCGAAGTTGTTACCTTAACTACAAGGAGGGGAATGCTGAAGGTAGGACTAGTGACTGAAGTGAAGTCGTAACAAGGTAGTCATACTAGAAGGTGCGGCTGGATCAACTCATTTTCAGGGAAAGCTAATACTTGTTGGGTAATTTAGTTTGAATCCCGTATTTCTTCATTTCATTCTCTATTAGGCCTACCTAAAACAAAATGAGAAAAAAGTATAGGACTATTGATTCGAATTCACTACGAAAGGGTCAGTCAATAAGATAGCGCTTTATTTTCTCGATCCCCTTTCGAAGGAAAGGCCTTCGCATTCCCAATTCGGTAAGGGTTCAGATGGCTTTGTTTGCCCCAACTTGGTTAATCACATCCTCGTGCAACGATATTCTTTGTGCGCCCCTTAATTTCCTAAAATAAATCAATTTCTATATGCTAAAAATTGGCATATTACATTTTACATCATCTAGTATGAGTACCTCATGCAAATTGGTTGTAATGACCCACCGTCTCTACATGATAACTTAAAACTAACAAAGCAGAAGAATTTATTTTATTTTATTTCAAAACTATTTAATTAATTTATTTAGGAAAAACTTGTGAATTTTTTGAGTTTTCAAAAGCTAGAACAAAAACTATAAGATAAAGTGTTCATATATACATGATCAACTAAATAAAACCATGTGCCTCGTGCAACACCAATACCTATCCCAAGATAAAACATGAAAAAAACTCAACGCACATCTATATATACATATACAATTCCTTAAAGAGATAAATCTTGACACCTAGTTGGTCAACACTATATATAAAGCTAATAAAGAAAAAACAAGAAGGACCGCATCTTCACATTTAAGTGTGTCCATCCACGATGCCTCGGAAAGAAGGACCACCTCTTAATCATCTACTTTCACAAACACGAAGTTCGAGGTCATCACAATCACAATCACATGTGCCACATGCAAGGGTAAGCTTGCAAAAAATAAGCATACTAAAACAACATACACTTAACTATTAAATCATAAACAATATTACATCATATATAGAACATAACATTCAGAAATCATATATAAAGCATAAATCTTAGAATTCACATAACAAGACATCTCATAATAATCATCAATTCATCATCCATCACATCAGGATTCAATCATCAAACATCATGATTCAACCATCAAACATCATCATCATCAGTTTGTCAATTATCAACATCAAAGACAGACTCAACTCCATGAAAAATTTCATTGTGCGAGTGATTAACTCAAGTACATCCCTTAACATAACATCACACAAGCATTTGGGGAGACCCAAGCTAATCCTACAAGTGAAGTGTGGTTTTATTAAAAATAGATGAGCATGGATTGTGGCTTCCCAAGGTAAGGTATGCATTAACCTTGACCTCTATAGAAATTCGCTCACCCATCAATTCTATAGGTTCATTCAACGTTAGCCACCATGAATTCACCCAGCACTAGATTAAGGACTCACCAAGCATCCTCAACTTATGTGCATATTCATTGACAACAACAACTAAACACTTCACTTAGATGCCCAACTTGAGGTTTGAGATACATCACCTATGTACCCTCCATCTCACCTATGGTCCACCTCAAGGGTCTAAGTTTCACCAACATAACCAATCTTTACATATTTAAAATGAGTCAATCTCTAATGTTTCATAAAACATTTTCACCACTTTGAAGGGTCGTCAAAGTATAAAAAAAGGTAAGTACTTGGGATGATATCCACTAAGCGAGAACCCCGAGTCATTTCTTTCCTAATTTTTTTTAAAACTCCATTTGACTCAAATGTTTTAAGAATGTTAATCATCATTAAGGTTCATCCACAACAATTATGAAACCGCCAATAATTCATTACGCATAATAATACATCCAACACCATGAATTCTTATAATCACCACATCAAAACTAAAATGTTGTAACAACAATCAACCAACTCAACATAATATAAACACTTCAAGAACAAAATAATCATCGTATAAATAAGCATACTACATTTGCATAAATATTTTAAAGTCATTTGAATCATAAAACAAAAGAAAGGAAGTGTTTCAAGAGAATTTTAAAAAATAACTAGATTCTAGCCCAGTCAGAACATTTTGCCTAACGAGCCAAATTGTGGCCTAACAAAAACATTCCAGAGGCAACATTTTAAAAATAAACTCTAGCCTAATGAGCCCACAATCGCGTGGCCCATCCATAATGCTCTAAACAAAACATTTTCAGTAATTGAATTCTAGCCAAGCAAACCAAAATTTGTGTCAAGCTAGAACTATGTAGAACAAATTCGAATTGTTCATTCTCTTCCCCAAAGCTTCCATTTTTGAAGTTTTTCTAAGATTCATTCATCCCACATCAAACCTAAATAGTTTTCCATCAAATCCAACACATAACAACACCAAATCATTATTCCAAGTTTAAATCACACAATCAAAGTACTAAATCAAACCAAATTAAAGCTTCCCTTACCTCTATAGAATCAAAAGAAAACATTGTGAAGAATGAGGAGAAGGAATAGGTTTCGGGTCCAAGGGAGGAACTTTCGTTCACACCAAGAGCAAGCCCATCACCACAACTTCAGCCAAAACCCAAAATGGACCACAAATAGAATCAAAATCCCAAAAACAGATTTTTCATGAGTTTCCATGGGTGCTCTATGAGAAAACGAAAATGGAGCCCAAGGGAGGAAGAAGAGGTGCGTACCACTATGACTCAACCAAACAACATCAAAGGGAGACGAAAAGGGCCCCTTTGATCACCAACACCAAATCTCAAACTTTTAGAATTTGGGTCTCTCTTGGAGAGGAAAAGAGAAGAGAAAAAGAGCCATCTTCCAAATGAAATATGAATTGTGAGGGTTTAGGGAAGAGTTTATGACCCTTAGAATTCTTATTTCTACACCTGGGCTTTCTCTAAGTAAGCCCACTCCCTAACATACACCAAGGCCCATCCGCTCAGGTACAAACTCACCAAAACTCAATAAACACAAAATTATAAGTAAACACATGCAGCACCACACAAATAATTAATTTATTCTAGACACTTGAATTAAATTTAATTACTCCTATAATTTAATTAGAGGGCGAGCCCTGACACAACGGTAAAGTTGTGTCTTGGTGACCTGTTGGTCATGGGTTCGAATCCGGAAATAGCCTCTTTGCATATGCAAGGGTAAGGCTGCGTACAATATCCCTCCCCCCTTACCTGCGCATAGCGTGGAGCCTCCGGACAATGGGGTTATGTGGCTTTTTTACTCCTATAATTTAATTAAAACCACTTAATCAGTCATTATATAAAAAACATAGTGTTACAATACTCCCCAACAAGAAAAAATATCGTCCTCGAAATTTGTTTGTCTAGGAATATTATCAACACTGTCCAAGTATACAACTCCTTTGTCTTTTGTAAATCTTGATTTTCTTCTACAATCCTTTGCCTGTCAAGTCGTCATTTTCGTTGGGGCATTTACCCAAATTCTCCGACCATAATCCTCTCATATTGAATGCCACTAACTAATTTTCCGTCTTGCTAGTATTGTGTGACTTTTCATGTAAAACCAATATCTTTACCATAAACTTTTTTCTTTTCTAAAACATTAATCAAAACAACTCTGAAAGGATGAAAAACTCATTTTGTCTAAAACCATGCATCCATTCTTTAAATATAGTTTTCAAAACACAAAAGAGATAAATTGAAAACGTAAAGCACTTTTTGATCCATTTTTTGAAAAATATTTCAAATAACATAAAACATAGTTAAATCAAAAACCTCCATCATGGTCTATAACATCAAAACTCTTGTACACTTTGTTTTCAGATGACTCATCCAAAAGACGTCAAACAATTATCTCAAAACATTTTTATCAAAAACATAGAAAGATATTGGTCACTATTATAGGATATAACAAGGTTTATACATCTAAACTTATAACTCTACCAACTCCCATTATCACTGAGTGTCTCACATGATAAGGTTCTACCCAAAACACAATCTTCACCCTTCTCATCACTTATCTCCATTAAGGTTTTCATCCTCACGCAAAATCGATATATCAACTCCCCCAAGGTACGAGGTATCTGATTAAGGAATTAGTGGATTCTTACCACCATTATATGTGGGAGGTAACATGAAAGAAAATTACATTACACAAAAATACGTGAAATATAAAGAAGATAAAAATTTAAAAGTATTTAAATAAAATTATTTATTTGCTCATATAAATACAAATTAAAATGTAAGACTTAAAAATTTAAAATTTTTTATTTTGGAAATTTCTAAAATTTATTTTAATTTATAAAATATTATTTTAACGATAACTTTAAATATCTCGTTATATTTAATGTTGACTGGTAAATTTAACATTGAATAAAATAATTAATGAAAATTTTAATTGGATAACTTATGAAAGAAGAAAAAATTAATTTAATTTAATATAAATTATACAAGAAATGTGAACAAAATAAGAAAGATACATCACTACATGTTTTATAATATTAAAGTCTCTAATTTATAATTAATACTTAATAATAGTTATCTCAAAAGATGAACAATTTTGCGTAGCATGAGTGGACACATACGCATATGTCTTTCATTAATAAAGAATAGTATAATATATTCATTTTCTATATGCATAAATTTATTTTTATATTTGTATGACTCACACCTTTGATTATTGTGCTTTGTTTGGATAGCCGCCAAATAAAATATTCTAATTGAAGATAGATGCATCATATGTGAGTGGGAGGCGCTTATCTTGCGCCTAAAGCAAGAGAACAAGGTTGGGAAGATATATAACATTAATCCATAAAACATGAACATATGATGAGGGCTTCATACTAAGTGCTAGCTATATATGTACAAGTTGCATCCTCAAGGACTAAAAATTCACACTCTGGAGTGTTTTTGGTATTATCGACAACCATTCACGTATTAGTAGTTTGTCTTTTTTTTAATTTACCATAAAAAAGTTTGTTCTTTTTCTTTACACCACATCAGTGTCCATTCTTGCATGTCTCAATTACTAGTAGACACATGCATGATTTTCCTTACTAGAAGACAAACTAAGTGTTAATTTCCTCATGCATATATCCAAATGTTTATTTTCTCAATTTTTTAATTTGAATTCATTTTCTAAATATAAATATCTCTACAAACCAACGTCCACACACCATAACTAACCTGAGTATTTCTTCTCCTCAAATCTTTTAAGTATTTTTTCTCTTTAACTTACGTACACACCCTTCATTGTCACTTCAGTATACTATAATGGCAAGAATAGTACTTTTGCATGCTTTGGCACTCTTTTTATTCACATTTACATCAGCCATAGCTGAAGGAGTAATTTTGAATGTTGTCAATTTTGGGGCCAAACCAGATGGTGAAACTGACTCCACAAATGCATTCTTGAGTGCATGGGGTAGAGCATGCAGCTCAACAATACCAACTACCATTTATGTGCCACTAGGAAGGTTCTTAGTTGGTAAATTAGTGTTTAAGGGGAGGTGTAACAGTAAGGGCATCACAATACGTATTGATGGTGCAATGTTTGCACCTTCCAACTATGATGTTATTGGAAATGGTGGAAATTGGTTGTTTTTTGATGATGTTGATGGAGTTTCAATCATTGGCGGTGTTCTTGATGGACAAGGCACAGGCTTGTGGGCATGTAAGAGATCTGGCAAGACTTGTCCAACTGGTGCTACGGTATGCATGTGTTTTTCATTCTTTGAATTGGATATATATGTGAGTCTTGCTTCTAAATTTTTGTAATTAGACTAAGACTAAATATAAAATACATTTTGAATAAAATAAAATTTTCTTATATGGATTTCATTTCACTTTTTTTGGTCTAAGTAGAACAATTTTTATTTTAAGAATTTGAACCATATATTCATATATGCATGGTCATGGCTATTTAAAAGTCACACACATATATATACTAATAATTTAAATATAATCTAATAATATATAATCTAATAATTTATATTTATTATTATTATTATTATTATTATTATTATTATTATTATTCATAATAACGGCTTAACCTTTTGTCAGATACTCTCCTTTGGAAAATTATATATATGATATTTTTTGTACAATAAGATGGGCTATAAATTTATTGTACATGAAATTTTATATTTATATTATGATGATAATGATGTTGTGGAATAATAAAATTATTACTCATGAGGTTGGAATGTTTCTAATTTGAACCTCCTTATGATGCTCTTATTCTCTTGATAAATTAAACTTTGAAGAAGAACATAATTTTAATGTCAATTTTTTCTTGTGTATATATAATTATAGAACTTGGGATTTACCAATTCGAACAACATTGTGATCAACGGAGTGACCTCTCTAAACAGCCAAATGTTCCATATAGTTATCGACCGATGCAATAATGTGAAACTCCAAGGTATCAAGGTATCAGCTACAGGAAACAGCCCTAACACTGATGGCATTCATGTACAACTTTCATCAATTGTCACCATTCTCAACTCTAACATAGCAACCGGTGATGATTGCATCTCAATTGGTCCTGGAACTACTAATTTGTGGATAGAAAACATAGCTTGTGGACCAGGTCATGGTATTAGGTAATTATCTATGTATTTTTCATAATCTTCATGCAAAACTAATAAAAAAAAATTATTTAAATATATAGAAATTAAAGTATAAAAATTGTTGTAATCAAATCATACATTATCATATAATTACAAATTATTAATTTTATAATAATTATATGATATAGGTCTAGACTATGGTCAATCTTGTACGAGAAGGCCCAAAAAATTAACTTCACATATAATAAGACAAGACCCAAAAGGTTAGAACTAGGAACAAGACTCATGAGGTCGGATCTAGGACAAAAGGAAACTATATAAAAGGTCCTTTGTCCCCTAAATAAGCCAACTTTTACTCATTCACACATAAAAGAATAACCAACATCATTCAAAGACGATTATGGCAGGAATTCTCTCCCCAAATCCCACATCGCTCAACCGTTGAGAACTTTTCACCATCGTGTTAGAACTTGAACTCTGAATACTCTTGAGCTTGCATCATATCAACTTTCAGCACGATTTTTTAATTAATATGTTACTGGTATAAACATATTTATATTAACTACATATATCAAAATAAAACTCAAATTCATACACATTAAGTGAAATTTATGTGAGATATACCAATGAGATCCTCATTTTTTATATAGTGGCTCCTACATTTATTAAGTCAATAAATATCAATATGTTAAAAATGTGTTAGAGAGTATATTATTACTATTATTATTTGTTGAATATTGATTTAACATGCATGTGGTAGTAGTGTTGGAAGTTTAGGCAAGGAATTTCAAGAGCCTGGTGTGCAAAATGTCACAGTTAAAACAATGACATTTACTGGAACTGAAAATGGTGTACGAATTAAGTCTTGGGGGAGACCTAGCAATGGATTTGCAAGGAACATCCTTTTCCAACATGCTACCATGGTTAATGTCCAAAATCCCGTTGTGATTGACCAAAATTATTGCCCCCATGAGAAGAATTGTCTGGGTCAGGTGAGTTTGTCAGGAAAATTCCGTCTTCTAGCTTGTATTTTTTTTATATTACCTCACTTTAAAGCTTTTACAAAAAGATCTAGATATAGCATAACGTGAATTAAATTTGAACATGAGAACTTTTGTTCCAAAAATGTCTAGCATAGGCTAACTAAATTCTCTTTTTTCTTTTGCCAAATTAACAATAATCAGGTTTCCGGGGTTGAAGTTAGCAATGTTATATACCAAGATATTCATGGAACCTCAGCAACAGAGATTGCAGTTAAAATCAATTGTAGTCCAAAGTATCCATGCACTGGAATAAGTTTGGAAGATGTGATGCTTACATATGAAAGCAAGCAAGCAGTGGCTTCATGCAATCATGCCGGAGGAATCGCATCTGGTGTAGTACAACCCAACAATTGTTTCTAGTATTGTAACTACAACTGATAGAACATTGATATAAACCTTTTATGTTCATTGCATGGGAGACACAAACCTGCTCAAAATTCTACTAAGGCTACCAATTCATACATGTTGTATCAAGCTTGAGTTGAAAATTTTATAGTTTCATCATATTGGAAGGATTTAGTTTACTATGATTCACAACGCTAAAATTAAGGATAAATAATGCACTTTACACAATGCTTATATAGATAAGCGCTATTTATCTAGAGGCGAAACATGAATTTAGCTATTCCTTATTTTACGCATGAATACAAATATATCCTTCTTTTACCACGAATGATAGTGCTTGTTACATAGCAAGATAAGGCTAATATCCTTTTTTCGCACTTATTCATTATTATCTCAATCCCTTGCTATGTTTAAATTTATTGCTTTCTCTGCATTAATATTAGGCGTTCCTATTAGCCTTATGCAACAACAAACTCATATAATATATGTAATATAAAATTTAGGGCAAACACTTTGCAATAAAAGCTCTTCAACTTATAATAAAAGGGTGTGGGGACTTTCAAGATTTACTATAGATTGTGCTTCCAGTCACTGGAGGTCCAATTTAGGAACTATTTCAGATTAGAAAGAAGTTATTACAATTCTTGTTCTCAGTTAGTGCTTCAACTCCATTATTTTTATAATCCAAAGAAGGTTATAAAATAACTTCCAAATATATATTGATAGCAATCCTTTTCGACTAAGGGAGAACTCTATAAAAATTAGGAAGAGAAAGGGGAATAGGAAGGCAAACTGAATTCATTCATTTTCTCCATTTCTGAAAACACCTGTTACGGATTTGATATATGGACTCAGTGTTAGGGTCCATTAAGAATTTGTAACCTTGGATTGTTGACCATAATAGTAGAGGAGATCGTGGACCCTGAATATAATAACTGCAAAATATAATAATTGCAAAGAAGATCTTGATATCAGGCGGTTTGAGATCTTAACCATGCATATCGGAGAGAATCTTCAACTAACCTAGAGGTAAGTCTAATATAAATAAAAGCTGCTTTTAGAGGAAAAGATACACACTTACTCGTTCTCTCTTCTTTTTTCCATTAACATTATACACACACCTCACCCCACTTTTTGAGTATTGCTTCATGCATAGTGATCATATTTATGGAGGTATTCCTCTTCCATAAATACCTTAAGAGATAGTTTGATCTAATACCAAAATCACCAACATCTTTGCTGGACATACCTGTTCGTAAAAGACAGAACAACATCATTACAAATCAATTTTAGCAGTGGCATGATGCCAACCCGCACTTTACACTACCCTAACCCACTCAACAACCAAACCAACTCAACAACTAACCAAATGCAATAATAGAATGCATAATGGAATGTAACAAATAATGCTAAAATCGAGTGCTAACAACGTTAATTACTTTCTAAGACCTTCTGACTTATTTACTTGGACCTAAGCCTAATATCTAAAGGGGCCACATGGAAATATTGAGTTGGGCTCATAACGTACAATCTCTTAGAGAGTGTTTCTTCCTACACCATTCGTTTTTCTACTACACCATTAATGAACAGTGCATTTCCAAAATTGTCCTTCGTGTTTTTGCAGCTTTTATACACGGATCCGTATGATTCATGCTTACGGATTCGTCAATCCGTAAGATTCTTACAGATCCGTGAATCCGTAAGAATCTTACGGATTTGCCAATCCGTAAGTTTTTTTTTTGCATGTACGGATTGGGCAATCCGTAAGTCCAATCCGTTTGGGTTTTTTTATATACGGATTGGGCAATCCGTAAGCCCAATCCGGTTGGTTTTTTAATATACGGATTGGGCAATCCGTAAGCCCAATCCGTTTATTTTTTTTTGAAAAGTTAAAATTATATTTTAGAAAATAATGGTGCAAGTAGGTATCGAACTTGTGACCTTTAAGTTATTAATATGATGTTCTAACCAACTGAGCTAATAGACTAATTATGTCAAAAATTAATTGATATTGATATATATATATATATATATATCACTAAATTTATTTAATTTAAAATAATTTATTATATTAAAAAAATATTGTATTAAATATACATTGAAAATTTTAGTGTTATATTAGCAACATTAATTATTTTTTAATGTAATTGAGCTATTAATTTTTGCTTTATTTTCGATTTATCATTGGGTTCATCTACCACCGACTCCAATTAATTTGGGTTAAAGGTGCTGTTGATGTTGTTGATGTTGATGTTGTAATTGAGCTATTAATTTATAGTTTAATTTATTATGTTAAATTTTATAATAACATTATATGTTAAAATTACATGTTGAATTAATGCATGTAGACATATCTGTAAATTATATGTAAAATTTATATTATAATTTACATATCTATGAAATTATTTAATGATATGAAATAAATTGTTAGCTTCAAAAATAAGGATAAAAAACATTAAAAAATGTTTAAGAATTATTTTAAATTATTTCAATGTATATTTAATACAATTTTGGAAATGTACTGTTTATGAATGGTGTATTAGAAATAACGAATGGTGCAGGAAGAAACACTCTCTCTTAGACCATTGCTAATCAAACACAACAGTTGTCGTATCATATTTCTTATTATTATTATTATTATTATTATTATTATTATTTGATTTATGTCTAGTGTTCATCTTTTCTAAACTGTCAAATATTTACTATAATATTTGTATAATTATGAGAAGTTGTCTCCTATTAACTTTTGCTTTTATATCTTGCAATTGCTAGCTCCTTACCCCCCCTCCACTTAAGTACTATGCACAAATTAATGTACTCATTTCAAATCATGATTTTTTTTAGTTTTGTCAAATTCCTGTTCATTCCACTAAAATGTTCTACATTGCTTAAGAATCAAGTCTAAACAAATTGCTTTGTATTATTGCCACAACTATTTTTGTTGTAAGATAGCTAAGGGTTCTTGCTTCATAGCATGAACTAATAATAACATACTTTATTCAGTACTCTTATTAACACTTGATTATTACACTTCATTCTTTCTATTTTCAATTTTTGTAATTTGGTTTTCAGGTATAATAAAAATATTACTTTTGTCTCAAGTTATTTCCTTTTAAGTGGTTCTATATATCTTAAATTATGTATTGTTGTGTGTTGTGTTACTTAGCTTGTTGATTGTGAAGTGTTATTTTCTGATGACGTTGAATGTTGTTTAATCAATTTGCATGTAGAGAAACATTAGTTTCGTGAAAATAGTGAGTTTAAGGTGCTTGTTCTGAAAGAAAATACTTAGCATCGGTTATTCCAGTGTTTATGTGAACTGCCATTAAGGTGCTTTTGTACCACAATTTCTGCAATGGTTATTAAACTGGTAGAATGAGGACTAGTGGCGGTTTAAACCGCCAGTAAATGACAACTTTAACCGCTAATTAAAAGCAATTTTTTTGCAGTCAACACGTTCAATTGTTGAAGCATATTTTCAGTATGCTACCAAGCAAACTAGTTTCACTATTTTTGGTCCAAGCTAGCCAGCTTTATCAACACCATTGCATTGTGCACCACCACTATGTTGCTTGCTTCTACACATATATGTATATATATATATCTATATATATATATATATAATTTTCCTTATTTCAGAATCTCTATACCACAATCTCAATTAGAGGAGACAATTGCTTCTATATATACATATGAGCAAAGTTTTTGCATCACATGATCATGAGAAGAAGAATTTGAATTAACAAAGGGAGTGATGAGTACAAAAATGAGATCGCATTGGTACTTACTGAGAAAGGGATTTGAACACTTAATTTTAACAAATCACTCTCACATTTGCTCACCCCAAGAACACCACTCCTCCCTCACATTTTCCTCATACTAAAACCTTTTTCCTCTCCCTCACTCCTAACAAATTTGAAAAGATTAAAAAATAGAATAATAATCCTTGTTTTCATAATAATTAAATTTTTTTAATAACAAGTGTTGGAAAAACTCCTTTACAAACAACAAAATTACCCACACGTCCTATATATATATATATATAGGCTATGTATATAGAACCAAATAGCAATACAAAAATCCAAATATTATCATATCCTAATCTTTAAAAAAAGAAACAAATCCCTAAAATAAGTTAATCCTAAAGATTTGAAACATATCAAATTCCTAAAAAAATCTTCTTGAATCTTCACCATCTCTATTTATTTTAAAATGAATTATTCTCCAACAAAAAGAATTCTCATGTTTAAAAAAGAATAGTAATAACAATAAATAAAATATCCAAAATATTATTTTTCATTTCGAGTGGAAAAATAATTAATTTAAAGTCATTCAAATTTGCACATTTCATTAGAGGTAATGGTCTTATTAGGATAGATGTTGTAGGATATTAACACCTTCTTTACACATAACATAATTGACTCCTGAAACCAAATTTGGTTTCAAACCATTTTCTTTTTAAAAGTCTTTTTTTGTTTGTAATTTTCCTTGATAAACTATGATGGTGACTCATCTAATTTTAACATATGATTTCACCGTTCCACTATCTCGATTGTGACAATTGTATAATACACTTATATTATACCTTTGAGTTAATTCTTCAAATGGACATATACTTTTATGGGACCTTTGTTTCAGGATTTTTTTTTCATATATTATGGGAATATTTTTTCCTAAGTAAATAACAAAGTATTTTAAAGAAATGTATTGTATATTTGACAATAATTATTTTTTCATCTCGTAACAAACATTTGTTTTTCTTTTTATAGGAATAACAACATATTTTTCTTCTCTTAAAAAAAGTAAATATTTTTCTATGTACATCTTTCTCATTTGGTAATGTGTTGTATGAGTTTCAATATCATTTCAATATGTTTTCCCTCTTTAATTAACTAACTACTCAACCAAAGTAGATTTACAATCCTTATATGTTTAAACTTTCTTCAAAACTATTAATAGAATGTCATACTTTTAGGTTAGAATAAATTGTGGGTTGATAGGCTTAATTGAATAGGAATGATTAGTGATGTGTGTTAGGTTGATTCAAGGAAGTCAAACGCTGACAATTTTCATCATTGATACAAACCCCATTTTTTTATTACCAAGTGTCGAAGGAAATTCTCAAATCAATTTTCTTCTTTTAAACTCTTTAATTTTTATGTAATTGTCTTTTAATTTTGGTTTCTAAATTTCTTAATTCTCTTGGTCTATTTTATTTACTAGAAATTATCCATTTATTATGGAGATGATAACTTACTTATATCATTGTGTTACTTGAGCGATTTGGTACTGTTGTCAAAATTCCAACAAGTTTATGGCACTTTTCCCAATAGGGGTAGATTTCACCAAATCTTAACTTTCATTTCACATTAACATGCCATACATACTTCATTCATTCTCTCATGTTAAAATCAGTCAATAAAAGTTTTCTTAAACCTAATCCTTAGGCAAAAAAAGAGCCTTAGATACATTCCCTAAGCTAATATCTCTCAAAGACTTAACAACGACACTGACTTTAAGCTTTGTGGCTAAAAGATTACCAAGAAACTCAATTTCATTCTTAGACACTGAGCCTCATGAGCATTTTGTTTAGTTCAAGATGATAAAAATGTTTTCTAACATCATTTACATTCCAAAATTGTGCCATGGGTGGCCAATCCACAACAAACATTAAGAAAGAAGCAAAATTCTAACATAGAACATAAATATGTGAAACTTATATTCATTCGTATCAAAAGATACATGAGAGTTTATAAATGGTTACATCTATCCCTAACAACAATGGATATGAGTAGCTCAAAATTACAAATGGAAGGTAAGAAAATGGATGGTGAACACTTCAACACTTGAGAGCTTTTCTCCCTCAATAGAACAATACGTTCATAAATTGCAAAAAAAAAATAAATTATTACCTAAAATAGAACAATATCATCGAGGAAATATATACCTAAAATAAAAACCTTAAAAATGAAAAAAAAATAAAAATAAAACTATGTGTAAAACATTATTTGTATTTTTTTCACAACTCTCTTATAACATGAATACAAAATCTATTTATCGGGATAATTGTGTTTGATTTCTTCCTGTACAAAAGTGATTAGTCTTTGTTAAGTCTCAAAATTACGTTCTTTTAGGGTACTTTGTAAGATATTTTTCTTGCTCTTACTTCAATTTACAGGTTGTTTTGACTCAAATGCTTTGTTTTCACTATTTCATGAATTCTAGTATAGTATTTTGATTTATATATTAATTTTTTTCACCATTTATACATTAATTCAAGTATAAAATTAAACTCGTGAACTTCTTTTATTTAATTTATTAATTAGAAGAAAAGAATTACACATTAACTGAAAAATAGAATTAGGGGAAACCTACTTGGAAAATCAAAAGAACCAACAAAAATATAAAAAAAAACATAAAAATCAATAACAAGGAAAGTTTATGTAGATTGTACTCCTCCCGTAGGTTTATTATGGTATTGGCTTTCATTTGCAATAAAGTCCTTGTTGGGTTGAACTTCACCAGATGTGATTCTTTCAGCATGATTAATGTATGAAGCCATAACTTCTTTGTTTTCATATGTAAGCATCACATCTTCCAAACATATTCGAGTGCATGGATAGTTTGAACTACAATTGATTTTAACTCCAACTTTTGTTGCTGAGGTTCCATGAATATCTTGGTATATAACATTGCTAATTTTAACCACATAAACCTGAATGTTAATTTTTCAAAACAAAAAAAGTACAACCAAGTTAGCTTGTGTTGAACATTTTAGGGAACAAAAGTTCTCGTGTTCAAATTAAATTCACATTTTATATAAGTTTAATGATATATTTCACTTCTTTTAAGTAACTAAGTGAGGTAATCTAAAAATTAATAGAAGATGGAATTTTACTTGAGAAACTCACTTGACCAGGACAATTCTTCTCATATGGGGGCAATAATTTTGGTCAATCACAATTGGATTTTGGACATTAACCATGGTAACATGTTGAAAAAGGATGTCCTTTGCAAACCCATTGCTAGGTCTCACATAAACTTCCAACATTTTGCACAATTCTTCACTGTTTTAATTGTCACATTTTGCACACCATGTTCTTGAAATTCCTTGCCTAAACTTCCAACATATGCACGTTGAACCAATGTAAATGAAACAAATAAAAAAAAGACACATTAAGACATTTTTAATGGACTTATTATTATTGGCTAAATGTAAGAGTCACTAAACAAGAAAGGAGAATTGCATTGGAATGTCTCACATAAACTTCACTTAATGTGTTCGATTTTCAATTTAATTTTGATATATGAATAAAAGCATATATTGCAATGGATGAGATTCATTTATGTAAATATAAAACACTATGATAAGGGAAAGACATAGTCCATCTACTACAGGTAAATAACATATCAGTCCCGATGGATTAACTAATAAACATTATGTCATAGAAGAAAAGTTGGCAGATTCAAATCTTAGGCAAAAGTATTAGAATAATGATGACATAGGTAATTAAAATGTCATATTTCAGTACTAATGGTATCTTGTTTTAGTAGCTAACTAAATAAAAAAAATATAGCTTGACATGATATCTATCTACATGATTAAAAATATATATATATATATATATTCATGAGGAACAACTTGCAGCTTTATGAATCCAAAATTGTTAAAAACTTAATCCGCCATATTACTGCACTGATTTTCTTTAATATAATTAGATCTTGAACTTGAATGTCTCTTTATCTCTACAGTCCAAATATTTGATGGTTCAAGGACCAAATAATAAAAGCTACATATAATCTCAACTGTTCCACATCTAATTTAATAACCTAGTTCAAACTTCTTGGCAAAAAAGTTAATTAAACCGCCTAACATGATTCATCTATGAAGATCAAATATAAAAAATAGATGAAGGTGAGAGACAAAGTAGACATACTTTATGCATCACTAAAATGTCTTTGGTAGTTCAGTTAGAAGAAGGAGGATTTACATGTCCCATGGACTTTAAACATCTTTTCGATACTACTTTATCAAAAAAACATTTTATAATCTCCTCCACACTCTTGTTCAATGTGCCTGGCTTTATCCATAGCAGCACCAGACTAGAAGTCCCCATCAAAGTAAGGCAAACGAGCTACTGTTACCTTGGAGTCACGACGTCCCGTAGTAACAAAGAAATGATCATGTTAGTTAAACCAACAACAATATTTTCTTTAGCAGTCTTTCCTAGCATTGAATGATACCTGCATAAATTAAACAAATAATATAAATATAAATACTCAATTGTAACACCCCGTATGCATCCGGTGTATTAACATATTATATATATCAGAATGGTGCAACAATTATCATAATAATTAAAATTGGAAGCTTTAAACAAAATGACGTCATCAAACGTCATTAACAAATATCAAATGTACATTATATACATATATGATGAATTCTTGTAATATACAAAGTATATTTTCTCAAAACTGTACAAATATTCCTCAGGGTACAAAATACAGGCATAATCAAAATTGAGCCACCATGCTTATCACTCTATGCCTAAGGTTATCAAAGAACTATCCCTACTCAGGCCTCTTGCCTTGGGATTTATCAGCTACTCCTGGATCATCACCTGCAAACGTGAGCCCCAATAGGGGTGAGATAATAATCTCAGTAAACTCAGGGTCCTTGGAGGTCTTTCCTCCCCTAAGTTCACTTCCATAAATATAACACATGATTATTACATCAAAGTAAACAATATATATATATATATATATATACATATACATTTCTCTATGCACATATCACATGGTCTGAGAGATCATCTATCCAAGAGATACATTCTCTCAAGACTCCATCCAGTGCCTAAGGAATTTGCATCTATCTACATGAACACATTCCTCATTAAGTCTTTCTATCGGATGCTTGAGGAAGATCATCCTTTGAAGGGCATTCATTCACTCATGTCTTTCACACACACACTGCCTAAAGAAGATCATCCAGTGAAGGGCTCTCTATTCACTCAGGACTTTTATCCACTGCCTGAGGAAGATCAGCCAGTGAAGGGCTCTCCATTCACTCATGTCTTAGATGGATATCTATGGTACTTCCCAGGGAAGATCATCCTCTAAGGGCACTAATTCCAAGGGAGTCCATAGAAACCTATTCTACTGGCCAGAGAATCTCACAATCATATAACACAATACTATCATAACATTTATCTTATTATCAATACAAAACATAACACTATCACAGTGTTTAGTTTATCATCAACCACAAAATACTATCATAGTGTTCATCTCATCATAATGTACATGCTTTCAATAAAACAATGACACACAAGCAAAGGAAATCATTCCAAAGAATAATGAGCTTACCTGCTCTTAACTCAATACCGGCCCTCCCGGTTTCGTGGTCACCACCACCCACAATGTAAATCTCACGCCCTACATCAGGCATGTAACAAACAATCAATAACGGTCTTCAGCCGTTATAACGAAAGGAAATACTAATCCTTTCCATAACCTCTAAGTCCTCTAACTTAAGGTTTATCAAGCTCATCAATCACTAGCCAACTCACAAACCTTCGGTGGTCTATCTCAGCTTAAACAAGGCACTTGAGCCATCACAAGACTCGGTGCAAGCCAACACAATGAGCTTTAAGCTCTATACAACCCAATTAACTCAAGAATTCATAATGGAGCTTGAACGGTTCTTCTCACACACAGGACACCGTTCCAAAAGCCTTTCTAGCACATCAACACCAATATCTAGGCTCACGCATGTCATCACATAGTCAAGTAACTCAGCATACTAACTATACATGCATCACACAGAGCCAAGAGTAAAAGTTCACCAAATCAACAACTGAGAGCTAATCATTCATCACCATAACATTCTAAACACTCTTTTCTAAAGGACCCAAGGCTAATTCTATCTTTAGCTCAAGTGGGTCACTATTCACTCAAAACCCCAACTCACAAATCAACCAGTGAAACTCGAGTTTCTTACCTCACAGATGGCAAGGAAGACCTCTGGACCACCTCCCCTAGCTTGGGTGTCCGTGAATCGCCGCTGTTCCTCGCCGAACTCGAGTTCTACAAACTTCCCTTGAGAAAGGGATTTCTCTTATTTGGGGTTTTTTAGGGAATTAAATGAAGGATTATAGCTCACAACATGTTTCTAGTAAGTTTGGTGTTTAAAGGAAGTGATTTGGGTCAATAAACACAGGTTTATGAAGCTTGGAAGCTCATCAATGGCGGAAAGGCTCCGAGGAAGAAGTAAACCAACTTTTGGCCTTCAAAGTCGCATGAAATGGCCTTTTATACTGGCCCAGACATGTTCTGGCGCTAACCGCGCCACATCTGGCACTGATCGCGCCAGATTCCAGAGAAAATACACTTTCTGAAACACTTCTGGCGCTATCCGTGCCAAAATACAGAGAAAATGTGTTTTCCAGGGCATTTCTGGTGCTAACGGCGTCATATTTGGTGCTAATCGCGCCACAAGTCACATTTTGGCGCTAACGACTCTGTTCCTGGCGCTAATCGCGCCAAAAACAGTGAAAATTGGCCTACAGCTACAGTGCCACGCTATCACCACCAGATCCGACTCTATCAGTGCCAGATAAAATAATATTAAATTTTTTTTAGGAACCTAGGTTATTATATCAATAGTTACATGACATTGCTAATTTTCCAATGCAAGGATGACGACAAAAAAATATGGCTAGTGAAATGTTTACAAAATCACATGAAAACTCAACACACACACACACCTAAGGAGAAAGAAAGACATACCAGTGTAGTAGTTTATCTTTCTTGGAAGCTTTTGAGTGTCAAGATGACAATTTAGTAAATAATCTTCTCCCTTCATAGGTGGACAGGCCCATTTATAACAAGTTGCAAAACCTCGTTTCTTGCAAAAATCAAGATATCCAATCCGAGGATACAAAAAGAAAAACATGAATAGTGAATAGAAGAAATGAAAAGGTTTTAACTTTAAGTGCTTACAATGTCGGTTAATTGATATAATAAAGGAACCCTAGTGGAAATGCGGTCTTATAGAAATAGAAAGCAAGTACTAGTAATTAGCAACATAAATTATAGCATACCAATATCTCATTGTAAATGATGGTACGAAGAGCTTCTCCACTTTTAGTCACTCTTTCAAGCCTAAAATACTTGACAGAATTGAGATAAGAAATGTACGTGGAACGATGATTAAGATAACCACATTCTGAGCCAAATTCCTGAACATACATTGCAAAAATGCATACATCCACTCCTTCAATATTCTGAAACAGAAGAATAGCCTGAAACATAAGGAATTGTTGTAACTTCTGAATAATACATTATGCCAGAGGTATCATTGGAGAGATATTTACTCCTCAAAAAGTATATCTATTCATTAACCTTTGACTTACTTTTGATGTATAAAGAAATTCAACAGGGTAATTCTCCTCCTCAAAGATATCCAGAGACCGCTTCTTCACTTTCAATTGTTTTTTCAACGGATAACACAACTCTAATTGAAAGACTTTTTGCTTCAAAAACCAAGTAATTTGGAGTCGCAAAAGGCAAATCAGATAATATAAACTTTTTAAATTAATATCAACAAAATTTAAAAGGAAATAGGAAGAAGTAGTTGATAAAGATCAATAATAATAATAATAATAATAATAATACCATTAATAATATGAGAAGAATAATATCTTATGTGTAAAAATACCTAAATTGCAGCCTTTTTTGAGGCCGGAGCATAGTTATTTTAACATGAACTTGTTTCTTAGTACAAAGTTCTTTAATGATAGATTACTAATTTACACCTATTTCCAATTTACTTGCTTGCATAAGAATAAGAAAATGTTAAAAGTTAAAAAGTTTTTGCACATGCATGTTGATGCTCAAACTTAGGTATTCAACATCTTTATAATTCAACAGTCTTACCTCATCAAGATTCTTAATCCCTGCTTTTGCCCAATCTTCATTCTTTTGCCAGATACGCTTAAAAAGTCTACTCTCTATGTGGTCGTTAAGCATGGTTCTCAACAAGTCATATAGCAACTGTCTTCGGTAAGGGTACATGCATTCCATTTCCAATTTCCTTTAAGTGGCATATAAGAAATGTATACTCAGCTCTGTTGTCCAAATCTCTTTTATCGTTGTAGAGTGCACATATTTGATGCTGCCATCTTTTGCATTTATTGCATTCAACCCACTAGAAGAAATGATAGTCATAAAAAGTGAGTTCAAAGTTCTCTATATACAGGTGAGTTATACTAGTACAGAGAGATTAAACTTACCGATTCTTCAAATTCTCCATTATTTGTCATTTTATCAAGATCTATCTTCGAAACAAATGTTCCACTGAATGTGATGTTCCCACCTTGAGAAGTCCTAAAGCAAATACTGCAAAAGCAATGCTTTGTATCATCTTCTTATATTCTATGGTAATAGCATGTGTTTCGCTTGATGCAGATGCCACAACAAAAACAATAGATTGGCACGGGGACAAAAGAAAGTGTTCCCATTCCACATAAATGGCATGTGTAAACATCACTTCCTGATTCTTCAACCATTGTTCCATGTTAAAAGATGCATCAACTTGCATATGCTTGGAAAAACTCAAACCGAAACATACAACATATAGAAATTCACATGCTACTTCAAAAATACGTCCTTGACATTTTTAAGCCTTAGAAAATATCAAACTTGATTTTAGTTCTCTAGATTTTTAATTTTTTGTGGTTTTGGACTTCATAAATTTTAAATTTTCTTAAGATTGTCTCTATCACCATTTTATGATGAGATAACATTCATCTAATCTAAGGATGTATCATATGCTCCTTCAAAATGGTGACAAGGACTATTTTTAAAATTTATGGGACCAAAATCAAAAAATAAAAACACAAACTTGAGGACCAAAAATTAAATTTAAAAATATTTACAACTCCTTCAATTCCTTCACAAGTCTTAATTATTTAATTTTCATAAACTCTTATATAACTAATAATTTTGTTTCACAAACTTGTGATCAAGTTGTTGTTTTTTTAATCTATTTTTAGATTTGAAAAAAAATCAAAAACATGCAAATAAAGATTTCTATGCTAAACATACTAATAAGAGCACTTAAACAGGTCAAGGTAATGGAACACTGTGGATGATGGTGTGCTGACCTGATGAAATCCCTTTCTCATACTTGTAATGTGTTCATTTATGTGATTAATTGTGAAAAAATCAACTTAGGAAACAATATTAGTTGTTTTCATCTTTGAATCAACATTTATTTCATCCTGGATGAACTCGGTTCTGCCTTGTATGTCCTCTATATCTGCAATATTAACTGTTGGATTTGGGGACTTCCTTTCCTTCTCTTCATCAACTTTTGGCTTAATGACTTCTTTTGTAGCATTTATCTCGTCTTGGTTGAACCCGATTTTGGCTTGTATGTCCTCCACATTTACAGTAATTGTTGGATTTGGGGACATCCTTTCCATCTCTTGATCAACTTTTGGCTCAATAACTTCTTTTGTAGCATTTATCCCATCTTGGTTTAACCCGATTCTGCCATATATGTCCTCCATATCTGCAGTATTAATTGTTGGATTTGGGGACATCCTTTTCATCTCTTGATCAGCTTTTGGGTCAATGTCTTCTTTTGTAGCATTTATCTCATCTTGGTTGAACCTGATTATGCCTTGTATGTCCTCTATATCTTCAATATTAGTTGTTGGATTTGTGGACATCCTTTCTTTCTCTTGATTAGCTTTTGGCTCAATGACAACATTTATCCCATACTAGTTGAACCCGGTTCTGGCTTGTGTGTCCTCCATATCTTCAGTAACTGTTGGATTTAGGCACATCCATTCCATCTCTTAATCAACTTTTGGCTCAATAACAACATTTATCCCATCTTGGTTGAACCTGGTTCTGCCTTGTATGTCCTCCATATCTTCAGTAATTGTTGGATTTAGGGACATCCATTCAATCTCTTGATCAACTATTGGCTCAATGACCTTCCTTGTAGCATTAATCCAATCATGGTTTAAACCAGTTCTGGCTTGTATGTCCTCCATATCTGCAGTATTATTTGTTGGATTTGGTGACATCCTTTCCATCTCTTGATCAACTTTTGGCTCAATGAACACATTTATCCCATCTTGGTTGAACTCGATTTTGCCATGTATGCCTTCTACATCTGCAGGCATTGATTCTTTGTAGATAAGATGCATATTAGAATGTAAAGAAAGATGAGATATATGATCAGCTTTGAACTTCATACCTTCATAAAAAAGAGAAGATTCTGGCTGTTGCGGCAATTCTAATAAGGCTTCAGAAGAGTGAGGTTGAACCATTTTCTGAGTCAACCGATCCAAACTTGCATTATTAATTAAAGGGACACCAAAAGCAAACTCCATTTTTCTTCTTTTTGCAGGTGGTAGCACGACTTCAGTATTTCCAGAAGGAGCGCCACTTTTTCTTTCAACAGAACCCATAATTATGTTATCTGGAAATTCCAATTGACCCCTAAGAATATCAGTGTGATGAATTTTCCAGGAGTGACATGTGTGACAATCATCATCTTTGCAGTCATCAAAATGCAATAACAGCTTGATATACCATCCACAATTACATTTACCTTTAAGACAAACTATTGAATGCAAATATTTCATAAGATTACCCCGTGAAATATTGTTATAATTCTTCAAATAATGATATTCAAGCATGGTCCTCTGTTCATTTGTAACTTTGGAACTACTGCATGAATTCATATTATCATATCCATCTAAACCAAAAAGATATGCCGAGCTCCTTGAAGTGAACCGTTGATCCTCATTGAGACTTCTTCTGAAAAGCTATGGTTGTGTCAATGTTTTCTGCCCTAACATTTGACCGCAATGTTCACCTTGATTGGAGAATGCATTGGGCTGGGCCTTATAAGTTTTACCAGGAAGCCCATATGGCTGCATAAAATGTTTTAAATTCTGCTGAGAATCCCGCTTCTGCTTTTGATGTTGCATAATATCTCCAAGGCTTCTCGGGACGGGAGGAAGATAAAAAAAACATTTGAAAACTCCTTCAAGGCAACTTGAGGGGTCGTCAAATTTAAAGATTGGGATTAGAAGGATTTTCCCATTGTAGTCCTAGAACAATCTCCATACTTCACCATAAGCGTCTTCCCTGCCAAAGCAGTCAAACAAATGGTAAACAATACATTATATATAATAACAATAGTACTAGCAAAAGAAAAAAAAGGAAATACAAAATAAAAAGTGCACGTGTAAGGATTGAAAATTAAGAAACCACATGACTCATATAAACATACAGCCGTCTTCCTGTCGCTGAGGAAAATAAAAACTAGCTGAGTTGGAGCTAGCTTTTGAATTGCTTCTCCAACCAGAAACAAAAAAATTTAGGAAGCACACCCAAATCAATGTGTGTAGTCATTGATGGATGGTTATCAAGTGAAAAAACCAACTCGGGAACAACAGAAGAGTAAGACAACCCTCCGTTTGGGAAGCCATTTTATTATCTACAGCCACTGCACAATAATCAGTTGCATTGGTATAGAACCAGCCACATTCTGAAAAGCAGGTTTCGATACACTTCCATTAGACCTAGCTTGCAATAACCCATAAGAGGGCACCATCTGAGATGTGCCAACAATAGAGCTATTTACTTGGCTGCATTTTGGCACTTGCAACTTCTTGAGTTGTGTATCCAATCACTGCATAATTGTCTACCGGTTGATATACTCCTCCTGCCAAATATGCAGAAATAAAAATCATCAACCCTGTGGTTTTATTGAATATAGACAAATGTGGGTAGTGACTTACCTCTAAGATTTGCAAACCATATGTTTCAAAAGATTTCACCTACTAGTCTATTCTATAGTTTATTCCCATTAGCCACCACGAAAACCTCTAGTACTAGGTTGAGAGTACACTTGGCACCCTCAACTTACATGCCTACTCATATGCCCATGCACCAACTGTGTATACGTTGTATACCAACAACAATAGTACATTTTTGTACACCCATCGTGTACCAACGACAACGACAATACATCTATGTGCGCACAACGTGTATCAATAACAACAACCCTTCCCTATACGCCAAAAAGTTCAACTAGGTCTCTTGGTAAGTAGATCCATCACTCTAACATGTCATTCGAAGCCAAAACATATGCCTGGTACTCAAAAAGATACCCCATTAAGCTAGACCCTGAGTCGTTTTAATGGAGCAGGGTCTTGGCGTGGAACTCACCCTCCCAAGTATTCAATAACTAAAAATCTTTCCAGAGGCTATAGATAATTCCTTTCAACCGGATGATTTTCATACAAAATCATATTCACATCATCATCTCGATCAACAAATCATCATGCATTAATCATACAATTATCCATCAATTTCAACAACAACATGATAATTAGAACCAATAAAATCATAGACCAAAACACACATCATAAATATGCATCACTCTACCATTGTAATGACTTTCCACTTCATATTTATGGTTCTCATGACATTTATTAAGTTTTTGGATTACCTTCATTTTCTATTATGCGTCTATGGCCTGAATGACTTTCAAACATAATAATTAAATCTATACTAAATAAATTAAGTTAATTCTTATCTCATTTGAAAGCTAAGAATATAATCTCCAACTTTTATGTTTACCCCAAAGACCTAGTTTGGAATTATACTTTGCCTAAAATTACAATCTATATGAAAATTTTACTTATTATCGAGAACTTAACCTTTGTTCACTAATTTGATTATTTCTAGAGTTATACACAATATTTTTAAGTGAGACTAAATTCATTAGTTAGCTTATATTCATGGCTACAACTTTAATGCATATCACTTTTCCTAATTTGATCATCTGAGTCACCTACAGGGTCACTCAACTCACCTAGCGAGTTTAGGCTCGCCCAGTGAATCTACTTTCTGTAATTCACTAATACACAACGAGTTTGTCTTGCCCAATAAATCAAGTTGTCTGTAATTCATTAATACACGATTTTGTGTTGCCTAGCGAATTGGTCTCGCCCAATGAGTCTGCAAACTCTACAACTAGCGATTTCAGGGTTCTTGCGAACTCAAACATATCCCCATCACTCACAAATGATTCGAAACTCATCCCAATACTCAAAACAACATCAATTAACAACCAATTTAGCTCATACAAGATTAAATCAAGAAATTTCAAGTAAACAGCAAAAAAGGCAAAGAATCTTAAAAGACAATTAAACACTTAATTCAATCAATCTAAAGAAACTAAAATTGCTATAGGGCATAACCAACTCTCCCTATCAGATTAAACAATAGAGCATAAGGTCGAACTTCTCTTACCTATTGTCTCCAAGCTTGAGTCTTGAAAAAAAATGAGAGAACAAGGAGAAGCTTTGTCAACAAAGGGGTTTCCATCAACAACAACACCACCACCACCATCCAACAATGGATCATGAGCTCTAAGGGAGTGAAGAGAGCATCTTGTCTTGAAGAGAATCAAGCCTCATCCTTGGGAGGTCTTTATGTGCTTGGAGGAGAACTTTAGAGAGAAGAGGGGGCTCTTGAGAGAAGAGAGGGAGAAAGCTTTGGGTTTTTGAGAAGTGTTTCAAATTTTGAGGCTTTGAGGAAGGGTTTTAGATGCCTTTTGGGCCCTTCTCACCAAAACCTGATCCAACCTAACCAGCCCAATCAAAGTCCCATACAACTAAACTCATCTCTAACTACTATGTAGAGCATCACATACTTCGTTATATTTTTAAACAACATGAAATAGATTTAATTATCCTTGCAATATGTTTAAAGCACTTAATAATGTAATTAAGAAAATCACAATGTTTCAAGAAACAACCTCTAAGCGAATTCGAAAATAATTCCATTATTTTCTTCACATAAAGGTTTGCTCACTTAGCAAGTATATGCTTGCTGAGCGACCTTGACATGTTGATGTTGATTCTTTTGATGAAATCCTACTAAGCGAATTGATCTTCTTGCTTAGCTTTCAGGTTTCCACGTGTCCTTTTTCAGATGACCTTTCTTGTTAAGCGGCTAGTTCAACTCGCTGAGTGAGCAAACTTCAAATTCCAAACTTCAACTCCTATTTCAAGTGCACTAGATCTATGCAAAAACCCAATTGAAACCTAATAAGTTTCCTAAAATTATCTACATGAAAACTAACTCTTAATAGATAATAAATAGTAGCTAAATGGGGCCAAATTTAGCAATAAATGAGAAAATAGTGAGATAATTTTTGTGGAATTGGAGTGCAAATACAAGTATGCATAACACATATCAACACACACATGTTAATGATTTTTTATTGTTATAATTTTATTTTTACAATTTATTAAAATATATGGTTCCAATTAAGAAAATATGATTCTCAGGCATGAAAAAATTTCTCCCTTACCCAACACCCCCTAATATAAAAATAAATTTTAAAAGTAAGGAAAACTGAAATTTGAAAATTTAAAATGTTAATATACAAATAAATTTCAAAGTGAAAAAAAAACTATTAGAAAAAATATAAAAATCATTAATATTTGATTTATTACTTATACAAATATAAATTAAAATTTGAGATTTTTAGAAGCTATTAATATTATTTATGATAAAAAATTATATTGTGATACAACTTACAAAGTTAATTTTAACAAATGATTTTTTTAAAAAAATATTAATTCAATTTGAAATAAAAATAAAAATGATAAACTAAAAGAGATAAGAAGTTAAGAAAAATCACCATGTCCTTGTCTTTAGAAGTTCAAAAGCATTTATTTATTAAAAAGATTAATTATAATATTATCTATATATTGAAATCTATTCTTCAACAAGGGCATTTTTACAAGCTTTTTAAAATGGTTGTACGGATTCTGTTTTTAAGTTCCCATCCCTTTCAATTGATTCTTTTCATTGGATTGGGATTTAGTGTCCAGGGCTAAGGCTGATGAGGGGTTAGCGGTGAAGAACTTAATAGTTGTCAATGCTAGTCTGCTGGCTAAGTGGCGATGGAGGTTTTTGGGGGAGAAGGATGCTTTGTGGCATTGTTTGCTTGCTCACAGGTATATGCGCTTGGCCCGGCTTGGCCTGCGTAAGCTTGGTGGTAGGATATCATGAGGATCGATATGGGGGAGATAGGTTTTCTAGTTAGAGTGGTTTGTTGGATTGGAGATGGACAAGACACCTCCTTCTGGGAGGATCGTTGGTTTGGAGAGTCCTATATGAAGGATCTCTCCCCACGTCTTTTTTATTTGGCGGTTGACTAGGAGGGTAAGTGTAGGGGAGACGTCAGCAGAGGCCAATGATCATGGGGTGGCGTGGAGTTGGAGATGGTAGAGAACTCTATTTGAGTGAAATGAGGTGGTGGTACAACATATGGAGGTCTTACTTTCTGCAGTCCGATTGAATTTGATGACAGAGGACAAATGTTTGTGGACTAAGGGTGAGTCCTCTTTTTCAATGGCCTTGGCTTACTGGGTTATCACATCTGAGGTTTTTGATGGCATGACGATGGTGAATTTCCCTTTTTGGTCATTTTGCAAGTGTGTTGTTTCGTCCAAGGTCTTGGCTTTTTCTTAGAGGTTGATCCTGGACAGGTTGCGTACTCATGTGGCTCTAGTGAGGAGGGGGTTACGGTCGAGGATGATGGGTGTGTCTTTTACGGGGCTGATAGGGAGGATTTACAGCACTTGTTTTTGGGGTGCACCTTCTCATTTTAGATTTGGTGTGAGATCTATCATTGGTGGGGTATTTCTTTAGTGTAGCATTCAAAGGTTCCTCTTCATTACATGCAACATGGTTTTTTTTGGACGGGTAAGAGGGCGTGTAGAGTTCGCTATCTTATCTATCATGTGATTTGCTAGTCTTTGGTTCACTAGAACCATATTATTTTCCATGGAGAGGTAGCAAATGCATAGGTGGTTTTGTGGCATATTCATACCTTGTCTTGATTGTGGCTTCTATATATGGGTCACGGGATGATGGCTTGTTCCTTTGCCAATTGGTGTTTATCGCCATTTGTTGTTTTAAGCTGATTGGATTTTTATTTTCTTTTCGTTCTATTTTTTATGTTCCTAACTAATGTATTCTTTTTGGGGGGGTCACACTTTGTGACACCTTTTTTTAATATATCAATCTCATTTTGCCTTTCAGAAAAATAAAATTTATTTTTTATTTTTTATTTCTAATTTAATTTCAATATATTTTAAAATTATTATTAGTTAAAAAGATCCTTCCTTCACAATATAAATTGTTTATCATATACTTTAGATGCTTAAAAATATTTTTTTATTAAGAATTTTATTATAATATTATCTATATATATAAAGTTCTAATTTATTATAAATTTTAATTATATAAAATAAACATTTATCATCTTTAGTGCTTAGGATTAAATACTTATTTTATTTTATTGTACATTTGACTTTTTATTGTTAAAACTTAAAAGTGAACATATATATTTTAGTAAATATTCAATTTTTCAATCAATATTAAGTATTGAATTATAATAACAAATTTGTAACTCATTATTAAAATAATATTATGTTAATTAAATTAACTTTTTAAGTTTTTGAAAATAAATAGTTTAAGCCAATATATTATTTAAATTTAAATTTTTATTATTAATGAAATCCTTTTTAAAATTATATTTTCATGTTTTATGGGTTTTAAAATACCGATTACATTATTTAGAAAAAAATTATTTGGTACCATGCACTCTCAAATACCATTCATTGGTTCCAACTTTTCTTTTCTGTTTGTAAATTTTATCATCAAATTTTCATTATTTTGTAAATTTTATCACTTAAGTTTTATTTTCGCAAATTTGTTACATTGATTATAGTTATAATCGATATAAAATATCACTTTTGTATATCATTTATAATTATAATCGATATCAAAAGTTAAAACCATCTATCTTTCGCAATTGTGGTAAAATATGCAAAAAAAAATTAAAACTTTGGTGATAAAATTTGTGAAATAAAATCTAAGGGGTAAAATTTGTAAAATAATAAAAGTTGTATGATAAAATTTCCAATTAAATTTTTCTTTTTTTATAATCATGGTATTTTTGGTACATAATTATTCCTCTCAAGAGTATTGACAATTTTTTATTGAAAATCTTGACTTAGATATTATTTTCCTAACACAATTTATTTCATATTAAAAGATGTGGGACACTTGCTACCACATATGCCAATAGCACGCTATTTACAATTACAATCACATGGCATGCTAGAGTGATCTTTTAATGAAAAAATAATACTCGTATTCTTGTTATTCAATGGGAATCTACTATCTATCAAATTTATCGTTTATAAAAATACCATGTTATCCAAATATCCGACTTTCAAATTATCATAAATTCAGAAAGTCTCGCCACGATCATGAAAACTAAATGACTAGATCATAATCAGATTGCAGAATTAGATTCAATTTAGAAAAATATTATTGAAAACTAAAGTAAATTATTAAAATGAAAAAAAAATGTAAACCAAGCTAGACGAGGAATAATAAGTAGAATTTCTATTGTACATAGTTTAAATTTCATTAATACCCTATCAACTTCTTTTTTCTCAATTGAAAAAATAAAACACGATAAAAAAAAAAAATTAGGCCAAACAAATACCTGAGTAGAGAGCGAGAACTATCTCAATTTTTCTGAATAGTTGCACCAAAATCGGGAAGATTCAGATATAATGTATTGTAGGCCACAAGTTTTAGATGAGAACATGTTAGAGCTTTCACATTCAAAGCGAGGCGCCCAGATGTGAAGGTTAGCAACTTCTTTACTAAATGAATTCCATCTTTATGTAAAGTTTATGAAATAATAAATAAAATTGACATAATTAATTTAATCTTTTTACTGAAATTTAATAATTTTATGTAAATTTCACTAAATTACTACAAATTGTAATAAAAAAACTTGCTAAAAAATATATTATAATTAATTTTGTAATAAATACTAAAATTTAAATTAAAGAATAAAACTACAAAATAAATCAAAATTAACTTAAACATTTTATTCTTTTATACATTCTCTGGTTAATTTCTATAAAAATAAATATATACTAGTATAAATTAAAAGATTAATTTCTTTCATCTGTTTATCATATTAATGTATTTATTTAAATTGTCTTAATTTATCAACAAAATTTGACACACAACGACTTAAACATTTAAGATTACTCAATGTTTTTTACGATATTTTGCTTGGCCAAATTATGTGGAGCAACTAAAGAAACTTACGACATTTGAGTTTTCAAACTTGATTCATTACGTAGGCAATGAGCCAATGATGACACATTCTTCTTCTTCATTTGATTTTCCTACTTTCACACTAGATTTTTCACTCTATAAAATATATCCACGCACGGAAGAGACACAAATACAACACAAACAATTAACATACACAAACAGAGGCTACGTACGATCAAATTAATTAAGATGGCGGAAGTGAGGAACAAACAAGTGGTTCTGAGGGACTATGTGAGTGGTTTTCCTAAGGAATCCGACATGAACATAGTTGAAGGCACCATAACATTGAAGCTTCCACAAGGTTCCAATGATGTGCTTCTAAAAAATCTCTACCTTTCCTGTGACCCTTACATGAGAATGCTCATGACCAAGGTGGAAGGCCTCGACGTGTTTGGCACCTATACACCTGGCTCTGTAAGTCGTTAATCTTTTTTTTCTCAAGTCATATATGATATATCTATGGATTTTGTCGATAACTAATGTTTGTCAAAGAATTTGACTAGCTACTTTTAATAGAATCTCTACTTCCATGCTATTTTGTTATGTTATCAAATCACATATTGTTTCATGCCAACTAATTAATTTCATTAAGTATTGGATGAAATTATGTCGAAGAAACCTAATTGTAAATGAAAAAAATGATGCAATCGATACAATTAGAACTTGAGAAGCCAAAATTGTACCATGGTGATATTTGAGAGATTGAAAATGCAATTAAGCAAATTTTTTGTTTGTTTTGAGAAAATAGTTCAGCAATGAGAATACCATGGTTCAATGAAAAAACAGTCCATCATATCAGGTTGCTTATGAATGCCATGGTTCCAGTGTAAATACTTTAATTGAAGATATTCTTTAAGAAGACAATGTTTGTACTTGTAGTGTAGTTTTGAAAATACTCTTTGGGATCATAAATTTGTGTTGGTACTAACTACTAACCGTTGTGTAAATGCAGCCATTAACAGGGTATGGAGTGTCCAAAGTCCTAGAATCTGGACGCCCAGATTACAAGAAAGGTGATCTAGTGTGGGGATTTACAAAATGGGAAGAATTCAGCTTGGTGTCCCCAACTCAAATACTTTTCAAAATTGAGCACACCGATGTTCCACTTTCATATTATACTGGTATTCTTGGTATGTATTCAACAAAATAAACACAATTTATGTTCATTCTTATTCAATTATATATGCTTCTCATGTCAACATGACATGATGTGCAAGCCTCAGATCATAAATTGTAATACTTTTCTTGGTAGCTTCTTCAAAATGAAACTTAGCAAGCATGCAAGCTTATGGATACATGTTGTGCTGTTTTCTCACGCTTTAGTTGCTTCTTTGAACACAGGAATGCCGGGAATGACTGCATATGCAGGTTTCTTTGAAGTAGGCTCTCCCAAGAAAGGAGAGAATGTTTTTGTTTCAGCTGCCTCTGGTGCTGTTGGTCAACTTGTTGGCCAATTTGCTAAATTGATTGATTGTTATGTGGTTGGAAGTGCTGGAAGCAAGGAGAAGGTATTCTTCTATTGCTGTTATTTTATATGTATGCATGAATGATAAATTAGCATCAAAGTTTGCTTAACTAATGTGCTGTTTAAAGTTCTAGTGTTTTGAATGAGCCTAAATATTTTGGGGATATGTTGTTGAGTATTTCCAAGATTAGATAATTCTCTCTGTTATTTTAAGTCCCATGGCAGTGGAAACTTTTAAGACATGTTTTCCAAGATGTAATTAAAATCCATGGAAATATTTTTCATGAAAGGATCATACAACCATTTTTGTCAAATAACAAAAGTTGCACACTGTAATGTTTTTTTCTATAATTCATAAAGTTGCATCAGTGTGGTGCTTTGCTGAAGTTTGTTTGCAAATGTATCCTATTATGTATCCAATCCAACCCTTGCCCCTCTACTTTACCCCAAAAATAAGCCTTGTACTTTTATTAAGAGAATTGTGGCATACACCAACAATACTAGTCTGATTAATAAGACCTGAAATGAAATCCTTTTAGTTTATATTTGCTCACCAACAAAAATATCTAGTTCTTCTTTCATTTCATTTTTTTTTCAACCAGGTGGATCTTTTAAAGAATAAATTAAGATTTGATGAAGCCTTTAACTACAAAGAAGAATCAGACCTCAATGCAAATTTGAAAAGGTTAGTATTTAACACTTTTTGATAGAGAAATCTTGATTAAATTTGTCCATACAATTTACACTATTAACTGCAAATCAATTTATATATATCAGATACTTTCCAGAAGGCATTGACATATACTTTGAGAATGTTGGGGGCAAGACACTTGATGCAGTACTCCCAAATATGAGAGTTCATGGTCGCATACCTGTTTGTGGAATGGTCTCACAGTACAATCTTACACAACCTGAAGGTGTAACAAATTTGGCAAATCTTATATTTAAGCGGATTCGAATGGAAGGTTTTACTGTTGGTGAATTCTATCACCTATATCCAAAATTCTTGGAGTTTGTCCTGCCTCATATTAGAGAAGGGAAGGTTGTGTATGTGGAAGACATTGCTGAAGGTCTTGAGAATGGTCCTGCAGCCTTGGTTGGCCTCTATAGTGGTCGCAATGTTGGTAAACAAGTGGTTGTTGTTGCTCGTGACTGAATGCAGATGCTTTCGTTGGACATTGCTGTCTTTTTTTATGATTTTGGTGTTGAATATGCAGGCCTCTTTGTATGACTTTTGCAATCATTATCAATTGCGGTATTTGTGATTGTAGTGTAACTTAAGCAACTCTTAGTTGAAACGTATTCCCTGAGTGGTATCATATGGTAAAGCCTTTTTGTTACTAAATTTTGTTGTGAAGATGAGGATACCATTTCGTTAATCATAATTTTTAGCTACTTTCAATTGCAGTTTTTATATCTTAAAAAATAGTGTCAATTAATTATTGGAATTAAATCTCCTTAATTCCTACTATTAACTGGAACCTATCTGGTGACAATGAGGCTAACAAAATTCCACATTACAAGTACCATGTTGGCTTTATTACAACAATGCCACTGTTAATGCAGCAAATAATTGTGAAGATGATGTTGAGACAAAGGCGGATATGGAAACTCTAACACAGGAAGAACGTAAAGCATTGATTTCTCTGTTGGAGTCCACTGCATTGAACCGTGTGGATAAGGTGCAGATAGTACATACAGTAAATAATGTAGCTTTTGTGCTTCGGTTAGCACTTGGCAGAAATAAAGTAGTGTGGATAGTGGATTCTGGAGCCTCAGATGATATCTGTTGCTCCTTGAATTGGTTCACTTGATATAATAAAATTGTTCCCATTTCTGTTCAATTTTCCGAATGGATCTTTTACAAAAATTGAGGTGGCGCGTGTGCCGGAGAAGTTCATATAAGTGATTCCATAGTGTTACAAGATGTGCTGTTTTTGTTTATGTTTGCATTCAATTTAATATCAATATCCAAACTTACAAACACAATGAATTGCTCCTTTTCATTTTGTGGTGAAATGCACACAAGAGGATTGTTGATTCCAAGAGGAGATATGAAAGGATGGACATGGAATCAAGCTTTGGAGTTTTGTGCTTTCAACATGCCTCATTGCAAAGTGCCTTGGAAGCTTGAAAATCAATTGATTCATGTAAAAGGGAAGATGTATTATCTGATAATCCAATGTGCATATCATGCATAATCATTCATTTAGGATTGTTAGAATGAGGACCAATTCAAAAGCATTTAACAAATAAGGCAAATTAAAATCAAGCTTTTGGAAAAATGAAGTTTTTCTGCTTTCATCGATTACAGATATGTTGGCATCGATTATTTTATTCTTCGTGCCTTCTGGAAAACAAACCAAGAACAATGTAATCGATTACATAACGAATTAATCGATTACCTAGACTAAAATTGAAATAACATACTGTCTGTCTTAATCGATTACAGAAGTTCGTAATCGATTACATATCATGCCTATGGCTAACATGTTCTACTAATTTAATCGATTACATAGTACATTTGAAAATATTGGTCTGTCTGTCTTAATCGATTATCAAATTCAGTAATCAATTACTCAGTGCATTTGGAAAATCATGAGTGTCTGGTTTAATCGATTACGTGACGGAATAATCGATTACAATGTTCATAGCTCAAACCCAGAACGCATCATAAACACTTTAATCGATTACATTCTTGAATTAATCGATTACATATGCGAAATAATCGATTACAGGAGCATGTTTAATCAATTATTTTCAGTTAGAAAGCTGTTATAAATAGAACCTATTGCCCTGTGATTTTAAGAGTTGAGAAATTCGTATTCTGGGCAATCACAAACATTCATGAGCTTTCATTAGTGAGTTTTCTGAGTTCTAAAACATCTTAGCTTCACAAAAATTCTTATGGGTTTTTTGATTTGAAGAGTGAAGCATAATTGAGTTTCAAAGAGTAAGGAAAGGGAAGCATTGCATCTATTATTCTTTCTTTCAACCTGGTGAATCATACATATGCATCTTGTTCATTGGATTATCAGGTGAATTCGTTCCTTATTCTTTGTGGTTGTAAATCTGTTATTTGATTTCTGTAAAGATTGACTTATTGTAAATGGGTTTCTTGCATGATGACTAGAGATAGTGTTTCTCTAGGGGTTGCTGAGTAGTGTTCTCAGTTGGGTTGGTCTCTAAGAATCTAATAGTGTTTTAGATTTATGAACTTTATCTAGGGTTGATAAAGAGAGGCTTGTAATATCTTGTAAGAACATAAATTTGCAATAGTGGAACTCCATTCTAGTGTTGAGTGGAAGAACTGGATGTAGCTTCATAGTGTTTGAAGTGAACCAGTATAAAAATTGTGGCTGATCTTTATTCTAATCTCTTCATCTCTTTTATTGCTTTGGTTTGTGAATCAAATTATTTGCACAGAAAGATTTCAATTGTCTATTGATTTTCTTGACAGAGGAATTTGATTGAATATAAGATTCTTGGTTTCAAAACAATTTTTAAAGTGATAAAGATCCTGTGGACACTCTGATTTGAAAATTTTTAAATACCAAGGTTCAACCAATTCACCCCCCCTCTTGGTTGTATTGAAGTATTCCTATTATTTTCAAGGATGAATATTGGTTTGGCTAAACTAATTGATGGCCTCCATTCACATGGAACTACCACCAGTTCATAGAAGGATTTCTCAGGTATTTGATTCTGTTAGTAATACTATTTGTAATTCAATTTCAATTCCGATTCAGTTCATAAAAATTAAGTTGTCAAATCAGATTCCTTATGTTCACATTAAAAAAAATTGGTTATTGTGACATTTTCTATTTTGCTAAGCAAAGAAGTAATTTCTCTGCGAGTAAGAGTAGAGCTTTGCGTGCTTTTGATCTTTTACATATGGATATATGGGGGGCCGTATTATGTTCCATCAGTACATAATCACAGTTATTTTTTAACTGTTGTGGATGATTTTAGTAGATATATATACTTGAACTGTAATTTTGAAAGGTAAATTTGAAGTGCAAACACATAAGTTCAGAATTTCAATTTGTCGATAGAAAATCAGTTTGGTGCTACTGTCAAACAAATAAGGACTGATAATGGTCCAGATCAATTTATGTTGCCTCGTTTATATGCAACTAAAGGGATTCATCATCACACCAATTGTGTTGCTACCCCTGAGCAGAATGGAAGAGTTGAGAGGAAGCATCCACGCATTCTAGAGTTATGCTTCCTACAATAGTACTTTGCTTATACACCCAGCGCTGAATAATGTAATACCGAAAATGCCCATGCTAAAAATGGTTAAGTAGGGACAATGTTTTTTTTCCCATACACCATTCATACGCGTTTTCTTCTTTCTTATGTATTGTTCTGCCATACCGTTCGTCTTCTCTGCGCGCTGGCTATTGATTTCCATTAAGGTCGAGATTGTTGGGCATTCCTGGTTGGGTTGATCCATCTGAGTTCCGCCATCATCCTCCATGTAAGTTGTAGCTTTGATTTTTGACAGCGTCGTTTAGGTTGATTTGGGAAAAGATTGGGCGTTCATGGATACGGATTGGCAATCCGTAAGGCCAAGCAGATTGGTAAATATGGAAAGCATCATACAGATTGGCAATCCGTAAGAAGAAAAACATTGGAAATTTGTCCACATCATACAGATTGCAAATTCGTATGACCTTACGAATTTCCAATGTTTTTCTTGTTACAGATTGCCAATGCGTATGAGGATAAGGTTTTCAATCCATATGAGGTTTACGGATTGACAATTTGTATGAAGGTTACGGATTGTACAAATTGCCAATCCGTAAACCTCATACAGATTGTCAATCTGTAAACCTCATACAGATTGCCAATTTGTAAGGGTTAAATGATTAATTTGTTTATTTTTTTAAAAATGTGGTAATTTGGTTGAAAAAAAATGTCAATTATTGTGTAGCAGTCATTTGGTTGAAAAAATGGCAATTATTGTGTAATGTATATGAATTTCACATGTGATCAACGGGTTATTTTATGAAAAAGAAGTTTATATTCGTTAGTGTAGAGGTATTCATCTTAGTCCCTACCAAAATACTATTATAGCTTTTCCTGGCTGTGAAACATGTAGGCTGGGATATAAATAACAATCAAGATTTTTTTTCAACAAGAGAAACCTCATAAGTGTCCTGATAAGTGCCCTAATTCAGTTAAATTCATGTTTCAAATGCAGGCACTTATCTTTTGATTTCAGAAGATTTGATCATAAATTTGTCCTAAACGTAGTTAAATAGCACCTAGTGCTTGTATAAAAGTTGTTGTTCATATTTTGGAAGATTAATCCAATCATACTTTGTATTTTGATAGATTATGTGGATTTCCGAGGCTTCCAAATGATCAAAGCAAGCAAGAAGGGCTCAAAAGATTAACATGTGAGGTGTTACAAGCAAACAGGCCCACAATTCATCCAAGCCCAAGGCTTTCAGAGTTAAGGCTTTAACTCGCCCAGACGACTAATTCCAATGTATTTGGCTCGCCCAGGCGAGTACCAAGTTCCAAGGAGATAGACATTAGCTCGCCCAAGCGAGCAAAAACAGCCAAAAACACTCGCCTGGGCGAGTGAAGCAAGCAGGAAATGGGAATCAATAAATAGGCCACGAATTTGGAGCATTGGAGGCCATTCTTGATTCTTTCTTTGCTTCTTAGCTTGTTCTTTAGATAAGTAGCTTAAATATTAGTATTAGGTAGGTTAGGAAAGTGAGAGAAGTGAGAATTAGTGTGGAGACTCTACCGGAAAGAAGCGGTGATGGAGCCCTTCATCAATTCTTCTCGTAAGGAGGTTCTCTCCACTATGAGTAGCTAGCTTCTCTGAGGATTGGATGTAATCTTCTTAACCCTATGCACTTCTTTTAATACTTATTTATGCATGAATCGCTTCTATTCCTTATTGGTAATTTCATTCTGTCCTTAATGCTTGATTCTACTTGATCACTAGTTTCATGAATTTAACTCTAAGTGAGACTGGAAAGTAATCTTAGGGTTTGAACTGAATGATTTTACTCATTACGTTACGTTGCTAGGAATAGGACATAACGTTTTGATTGCATTAAACACGCGATTATAATTCTTAGTGCTAGGTATTTACTTCATATGCGAGGAATCGATATTCGGTAGATATCCTTAGAACTCGAATGCAAGGGATCGATTCGGGATAAAATAGCATGCATCAATAAGGATAGATGATGATTTATGCTTGGTAATATTAATTGGATATAAAAGGATAAGAATGGTGAAATCCAATCCCACTTTCTCATAATTATATTTCATTTTTGCTAAGTTTAGTTATCTTCCGTTACTTTCCTAAACAAATGAAATTCCGCTCAACCTACTTGTACATAACTATTGAAATGTTAAGTTATAATTGGATTAACTAAGTAAGCTCAAGTCCCTGTGGAGACGATCTTATAAAATTTTGTAACTTACAACGACAAACCGATATGCTTGCCGAAAACACGTAACAAGTTTCTGGCGCCGTTGTCGGGAACTTGAGTCGCTCACTCAGTTCTTTCAAATTTAATTTTTCAGTTGAATATGACTTTTTCTTTACTTTCATTATTTTAATTTTGTATAAAATTCTCTTGTGTTTTATTTTATTTTATTTTCCCTAACCTCGGTACTTACAAATTATTGCAAGTTTGTCCTTTTTCCTTTTGAGTTAAATTTCTTGCAGATACATCGTTATTAAATTTAGAAATTACCAAGACCATAAAGGAAAAAGAAACAAACAGCCAAAAAGCTACCGAGTAAATCTTCTTCTATTTTGATTGTCCTTCATTAGTAAAGTCACCTCTAAATATGGCTGATAAAGGAAGGGAAGAAGAAAATAGACCACTAAGGAGGACTCTTGGTGATTATGCGTATCAACAAAGACCAAAGCATTACAACAACATAGTCATTCCTCCTTTTAGTAAGAAAGTTGTGGAATTGAAGCTCGCATTGCTCAGCCTAATAGGATCACATCCTTTTGTCGGACTAGATTATGAAGATCCATACACTCATTTGTCCACCTTCATGGAGCTGTGCAGTACCATAGGAGCCTCTGATGCAGATGTTGAAGCTGTCTATCTCAGAGCTTTTCCCTTCTTGGCAGGTAAGGCAAAGGTATGGCTTCAATCCCAACCTAACAAAAGTCTTAGCACTTGGGAAGAAGTAGAAGAAAAATTTATTGCCAGATTCTTTCCCCCATCTAGATTCATAAATGCAAAGTCAGCAATTGCTACTTTTTCCCAAGGGTTTAATGAACATCTATGTGAAACCTAGGAGAGATTCAAATCCTTACTACGGAGGTGCCCAAACCATAACTTTGATGATATTGCCCAGCTACATATTTTCTATAGTGGTTTGAGACCTCAGACAATGATGGTTCTTGATGCCTCAGCTGGAGGTACCATGATGTCAAAAAGAATGGAGGAAGCAATTGTAATCATTGACTCCATAGCAGCCAGTGATTACCAGTCTCACAATGATAGATCTCCGATGCAAAGAAAAGGTATAATGTGTTGGATATAGGGGGAGCATCATGAAGATTGGAAGAATATGATTCAAGATTGGTTTTGAGCTTTCAACATGCTTGGATGCCTTGAAGTTGTAATTGATTCAAGTGTAAGAGAAAAGTTAATCTGGTGATCCATGGTTTGCATTCATTCATTCATTTAAACAAATGGTTTTCAAATAAAGTAACAAAGATTTAATAATATGGTTAAGGATTTTAATCTAAGTGAAAGGTTTTTGGAAAATCTTAAGTAATCGATTAATATGTTCTTCATTCAATCTGGAAAATCTTTTATGAACATTGTAATCGATTACCTATCGGAATAATCGATTATTTGATTCTTGTTTAAAGTAAAACCACTTTGTTAATGAATTTAATCGATTACTTAAGGGTTGTAATCGATTACATAGTTAATTATGTTTTTAAGCCTTGCTGTGATAGTCGATTACCACACATTGTAATCGATTACTTAGGCTATATATGAAAAATCACTTTGCTGTTTTAATTGATTACCAAAGATTGTAATCGATTACACATTCAATTTCAAAATATACGTTTTCTACTTTAATCGATTACAAAATATTTAAATTGATTACTTAGAGTATTTTGTAACTTTTAAAATTTCTGTTTTAATCGATTACTGCTCGGGATAATCGATTATTTTGCTCGTTAGAAAATTCCAGAAACATTCTTGAACGGTTTAATCGATTACATAGTTATTATAATCGATTACATAAGAATAATAATCGATTATTAGGCGCGTTTAATCGATTACAGTTAGTTACAAATTCTATTATAAATAGGATTAGAGGCTGAGCTTATTTGTGCACTTGATCATTTGTATTTCTGAGTATACACAAGCCTCTCAAGCAATTCCTAAGTGATTTTCTAAGTGTTTTTACTTCTTGCCTCATTCAAAACATCAATGGGTCTTTGAATGATTCTTGAGCAAGATTGTTTTCAAGATTAAGGAGAAGTGTGTTCTGAGTTTGATTTCTTCTCAACCTGATTTGGTAATTCATTTGCATTATTCATTGGATTATCAGGTTATCTCTCTCCTTAATTGTTGTGTGTAAAATTCATTTTGAATTCCTATGTAAGATTGCTATTGTAAAGTGGGTTCTTGCTTGTATCTAGAGAAGGGTTCTCTAGTGTAAAGAACAGAGTAGTGTTCTCTGGTTCTTTGTCTCTTAGAATCCAATAGTGTTTTAGATTTCTAATATTTATCTTGGGTTAATAAAGAGGAGATGTTGTAATTGCTTGTAAGAATTGAAATTTTATAATAGTGGAACTCTTACCTAGTGTTGGTTGGAAGAAACTGGATGTAGCTTCAAGTTGTGAAATGAACTAGTATAAATTGCTTGTGTGTTGATTTTATATCTCTATTCTCATCTAATTCATTAATCTTTGATTTTTTGATTCACATTCATTGTTCAACAAGTTCTGTTTTGATCTATTGAATTCTTGTGCTGCGACATTTGATTGGGTAAATTGATTTCTTGGTTTTGAAAGTGATAAAGATCCTGAAACTCTAATTTGATTTGATTTTTTAAAATACCAAGGTTTTAACCAATTCACCCCCCCTCTTGGTTATTGTGAAATATTCCTATTATTTTCAATTGGTATCAAAGCTAGTTCTTGAGAGTTATTCAAGATCACTAGTTTTTTCTTCAAAAAGAAAAACGAATACCTCACAAATAACCTTCAAGGAAGGTGCTTCTCTAAACATACCTCCTATGTTTGAAGGAGAACACTTTAGTTTTTGGAAAAATAGAATGAAAATCTTTATTCAATCAAATGACCCATGTGCTTGGAATGCTATAGAAAATGGTCCTTTGATTCCTAAGAAAACTGTTGGCAATGAAATGATTCCCAAAGAATGGGATGAGATGACAGATGTTGAACAAAGAGTTGTCCCATATGATTTTAAAGCTAAAAATATGATTACCTCTACACTTTCTTCTGATGAATTTTTTAGAATAGTGAGATGCACAAGTGCAAAAGAAATGTGAGAGATGCTGCAAATAACTCTCATGAAGGAACTGAAGAAGTTAGAAGATCAATAAAGCATGTCTTGATCCATGAGTATGAGATGTTCAAGATGAACACCACAGAAAGCATTTCTCAGCTATAAACAAGATTCACTCATATAGTCAATCATCTTCAGGGTTTTGGGAAGAAAGCATGTCTTGTCCCATATGCTGAAGAACTAAATATTAATATCTTGAAGTGTCTCACAAGACCTTGGCAACCAAAGGTGACAGCAATCAAGGAATCCAAAGACTTATCAAAGATGTCCATGGCTGCACTATTTGGTAAGATACTTGAATATGAGCTTGAAATGTCTTAACTAACACTTGCTGAAGATGCAGAAAAGAAAAGCAAAAGTATTGCACTGAAAGCTTCAACTTCAAAAGCTGAAAAAGAGGAAGAATCAAGTGATGAGGATGAAGAGGACAACATGAACTTAGTCGTCAGAAAGTTCAGCAAGTTCTTGAAGAAAAATAAGAACAAAAGGTTCAGAAAAACCAGTAAGAACAACAACAGCAACAAGAAGATTGACAACAATTTTACATGCTTTGAATGTGGTAAACCTGACCACATCAAATCTGAATGTTCAATCTACTTGAAAAAGCAACAAGGGGACAACAAGATGAGGAAGGAAGGGAAATCTAAAAGAGCCTACATACCTTGGGAAGATAATGAGTCAACAACCTCAGAATCTTCAACTGAAAATGAAGAAGCCAACATGTGTCTCACCTCCACCATCAATGAAGATGATGATGACCTATCAAGTGATGGAGATGAGGTAAATTTTGAACTTGAACAAGCTATTACTACTTTCCAAGAAATGCATGAGAAAGTCCAAAAGCTTGCAAAATCCAATAACAAGCTCAAAGGAAATCTTAGATGGCATGTTGCAAAAATAACTGAATTGCAAATTGAGATTTGCAACTTGAAAGAAGAAAATGAAAAACTTGTTTCAAGTTACAATATGAATGGATGTGTATGTGCTTCTTCTACAAATATTGACAAATACAACTTGCTGCAAAAAGATTTTGATGATTATAGAAAGAGTCAAGGAGAAAAATACATGTTACTTTTATATAAGAACAATGAGTTAATTGATCTCTTGAGAAAGCTTTACAAAGGAAAATGCAACTTAGCTAAAATGTTAAGTATGCAAAAGTATGCTGGAGATACTTCTAGTTTAAGGTACAAACAAGGCTCAAAAACATTTGGAAAAACTATATTTGTGCCTCCAAAACAGAAGAATCAAAAGTGGTTTAAAAACTCAAAGATCAATTGTAAGACCCTGACTTCTCTGGCCCGGACGGCGTGAGATGCCGCGCGGATAGCGCCAGAAGCCTGATGAGAAAATCAGGTATAGGGTGTGGCGCGATCAGCGCCGGAGTTGGCGAGGACAGTGCCATGGCCACTGGAAGATGGTGCCAGGGGCGCCATGGCCACGCCAATAGCGCCAAAGGTTCTGGAATCTGGCGCTGATGGCGCGGGGTTGGCGTTGGGGGCGCCAAGGTCTCTGGAAGCTGGTGCTGGGAGCGCCAGGGTGGCGCTGATGGGGGTCGCATTTTGGAGGAGAAGAAAAACGTTTTCTTCTTCCTCAGAGCCTCCAACAGCCATGGGAGAGTTTTCCAAGCTCCCATGACCTTGCCTGATGACCCTAAACGCTTCCTGAACCCTTTAATCTTCCTAGAAACCTTGTGAGAGCGAGAATCCTTCCTCAACATACTTTGAAACCCCAGAAATCTCTTTCTCTGAGAAAGGCTGAAGAGAACTCGAACTTGGGCGAGGAACAGCAGTGGTTCAACTGCACCAAGGCTCAGGAGAGAAGCCCAGAGGCTTTCCTCATCAGTTCTGAGGTAAGAAACTCGAGTTTCTCCAATTGATTTTGGATTTGGGGGTTTCTTGTGAATAGTGACCCATCTGTGATAGGACTAGAATTAGCTCTGGGTCCAGTTGGGAGATGTGTTTAGAATGAAGTGAGGAGGAAGGATTAGCTTTCAGTTTGTGATTTGGTGAATGTTGGTTTTGGCTCTAGGTTATGCATGTGTGACTTGGATTGAGTCACTTGATCTGAGGCATGCAAGAGCCTTAGTGATGGGCTTGAGGTGCCTGATAGGTCATGGAGACGGTGTCTGGTATGATAGACCGTCCAAGCCCTGAGAAACCCTGAGAGTTTGGGTTGAGAGAGCTTTGATGCTCACTGAGAATGGCTTGGCTTGGGTCTGTGGTGACTCTAAGGCCATGGTTGAACTGAGATAGACCACTGAGGGTCTATGAACAGGCTTGTGATGGATGAGCCTGAGGAACCCTAGAGTAGATGACTCGGGTTTATGGAAAGGATTGAGGTTGCTTCCTCTGTGACAGTGGTGGACTGTCTGATGAGCTATGATTGTTTATGTAAGTGAATGTTCTGTGATATGTGATTGGTTGCCTTGATAGGGCTTGACACGAGGTGTCAAAGAAGCAGACCTTGTTCCAGAGGCTGGAGTTGCCGGCACAACTATCAGGTAATCTCATCGTTCTGGGGATTAGCCCTTTCTCTTATTTGCCACCCAAGTGGGTGATGACTGCATGCCATGGTTGATTATATGTATATAATGTGCATGTTGTGGAATGAAAGGCCAGTGTGGCCTGTTGTGGATAATTGTATGTGATTGAAGCTTGAGAGGCTAGATGAACGGTACTTGGAGTGATACTTAGACCGTTCTAGATGTATGAATTTATGATGAACCCTAGGATAGACACCGAGATGGTGTGAGGGTAATTGTGACACCTGCGGTTCAGGTGTGGGGCCGTGGGCCTCAAGATGGATGAACACTGTGAGAGTGTTCTTTGATTGAGATGAAGACCACTAGGTGGTTATTGTTGGAACCTACAGGATACTGGACTAGTATCGGGCTAGATGAGGTTCCCTAGCCAGAGGAAGAGTTTGAGGACTCCCTGGAATAGCTGAGATTCCATGGGAGGTGCCACTGCTCTCCACTAAAGTCCTAAGGGTGGATTGCCCTACATGGATGTTCCTCCTTAGGCAGTGATGTTGAAAGCCCTGGAGGGTTTTCCCAGGCCAGTGTAAGTGATTAAGTCCTGGAGGGTTTTCCCAGGACAGTGTTGTGAAAGCCCTGGGGGATTGAGAGCTCCCGGTGTGGATTGTCTCTCCCAGGCAGTGAAAAGTCCTGAGGGATTGAGAGCTCCCTATGTGGATTGTCTCTCTCAGGCAAGTGATTAGAGATCCTGAGGGATTGAGAGCTCCCTGAGTGGATAGTCTCTCTCAGGTATCTGACTGGCAAGCCCTGAGGGATTGAGAGCTCCCTGTGTGGATTGTCTCTCTCAGGCAGATGATGAGTGTCCTGGGGGATTGAGAGCTCCCGGTGTGGATTGTCTCTCCCAGGCAGAGGAAGTCTTGTGGGATTGAGAGCTCCCGGTGTGGATAGTCTCTCACAGGCAGAGGATTGGAAGTCCTGAGGGGTTGAGTGCTTCCGGTGTGAGATGATCCCTCTCAGGCATTGGACTGGAAAGTCCTGAGAGATTGAGTGCCTCCTGTGTGAGATGAACTCTCTCAGGCATGTGCCGTGAAAGCCCTGAGGTGATTGCCCAGTTATGGATGTTCTTGCCCAGGCATGAGTTATGGAAGTCCTGGTGAGGCCAGGCAGTAGACAGACATGTTGTATCTCTAAGAGAGGGCTTCTCTAGGGAATGAGAGCCTAGGTCCTCTTAGATGAGCCATATCTGGATTCTGGAAGTCCTGAGTTGAGAGATTCCTCAGGCAATGTGTGTGTGAAGTCCTGAGTAGGTGACTCAGGCAATGCTGGTTCAGTGATGAGGCGGTGCCTCTCTGATATGAGAAGTGTCATAGGGTGGACACTATGTTATGGTACCTCTGTGAGACTGATCTGAGATGGCTTGAGAGCCAGTATGAGGTGAGAGACCTCTGATGCTGAGAGCATCCAGTTAGTACCCAGAGAGCTAGGGAATGTGTGATGGCCAGGATGATGTCCTAGGCCCGGTTATGTTTGTTATAAATGTTTGTGCTAGGTGGTGAACCAGGGTAAGGGAGGATCTCCCAGAACCCTGAGCTTACTGAGACATTTGTCTCACCCTGTGTGGGGTTTGTGGTTTTCAGGTACTTCTAGAGGAGAGAAGTTACCACAGGGCAGGAGGCCCGAGCTGAGTATGCTGGATTGTCATGGGCTGCAAATGAAGACTAGAAGAGTCTCTTTCTTTTGATCTCTGTCTTGTATTTTTGTATAAGTATAGGGTGTGAGTGTACACCCGTTGTCTGTACATATTTATGTTGTATAACCACAGATGTGGTAGAACTTATGAATTGTATGTATATGTACAGATTATGTGATGTATATGTGTTATGTTTCCTCCTGATGTCTCTTGATAGATTTCTGTGTTTTCTACCTATGTTGTTTTATATTTTGTAATAACTGGATCAGCAGGGGCTTGTGTTATGATGTTTGTGTTGTGTTTTTATATTCCATGTATAATGTAATCAAGAAAACGATTCTATCGCTTCCGCACCGCGTTTAGTTAACGCTTATAGCGCGCTTATGATATTATTAATGATAACACGTCCGGGGTGTTACATCAATCAAAATGCATTTTCTAGAAAAACATCAAAACCTGTAACATGCAACTATTGTATGGAGTAATGACACACATCATACAAATGCTATGCTAGGAGATTCTATGTGCCAAATGGAGATTGCATTTGGGTTCCAAAGAAAAAGAAAGCTGCTAACCCCGATGGACCCAACCTCAATTGGGTACCTTCCTTTATAAATTGATTTGATTTTTACAGGTATGTCTTAGAGCTAGATCCTCATTATGATACCTTGACAATGGATGCTCTAGAAATATGACGGCTGACATGTCTATGCTTACAAATCTGACTCGTAAAGATGGAGGATATGTCACTTATGGGGATAATAATAAAGGAAAGATCATTGAAGAAGGCAACATTGGAGACAGCTTCAAAACAAAGATAAAAAATGTTCTTTATGTTGAAGGATTGAAACATAATCTCTTAAGCATAAGTCAACTCTGTGATAAAGGATTCAAAGCCTCATTCAATGAGAATTGCTGCATGATTTGTGATGGAAAAAGTGGTGGAGTGATTCATATAGGTAAAAGGAAAGGTAACATTTACTTACTTTCAATTGATCATGCATTCTTTCATAACACTTCTTGTCTAATAAGCAAGATTGATGAATCTTGGCTATGGCATAAAAGGGCTAGTCACATAAACATGCATCATATGAACAAGCTTATTAGAAAGGATTTAGTAATTGGTTTGCCCAAACTCAAGTTTGAAAATGACAAACTTTGTGATGCTTTTCAAAAGAGGAAACAAACTAAAAACTCTTTTCAAAGTAAAAACATTATTTCCACCTCTAGACCACTTGAACTACTGCACATTGATTTATTTGGTCCTTCTAGAACAATGAGTTTAGGTAGCAATTATTATGGGCTTGTAATTGTAGATGATTACTCTAGATTCACTTAGACTCTGTTTTTGAAATCCAAAAGTGATGCTTTCCTTGCTTGTAGAAAAATGGCCAAGCTTGCACAAAATGAAAAGGGCAGCAAAATTATCTCAATAAGAAGTGATCATGGTGGAGAAATTCCAAAATGAACATTTTGAAAAATTATGTGAAGAAAATGGAATTAACCACAATTTTTCAGATCCAAGAACACCTCAACAAAATGGTGTTGTGGAGAGGAAAAACAGATCTCTTGAAGAAGGAGCTAGAACTCTTCTCAATGAGGCAAATTTGCCAAAATATTTTTGGGCTGATGCTGTAAGTACAATATGCTACACTTTGAATAGATTACTTATAAGGCCTATTGATGTGTTGCAAACACATCGTAATTTTAGGTTAGTTTTAGGTTAGAATTTAATTGAATAATTAGGAATTAGGTTAGAAATAAGTTAGTTTGTTATTTATATTTTATTATATCTCATTTTATTACCAAAGTATGTTTTCAGGGCTAAAAAGAGGAGTTTTAGGCCAAAAGAAGAAGAAAAGCAAAATGAAGGTCTGGCGCGATCCGCGCCAGATGCCTGAATCAGCCCAACAACTCGAACAATCCGCGCGATCAGCGCGGATCCCACACTATCAGCGCCATGTATTCGAATCTGTGGCGCGATTCACGCCACAGACCGCGCCAGTCAGGCCATAAATGCGCTATTTCCTGATTTAAAAAGATTGACTTCGAAATTTGCACAGGAAATAGGTTTTGTTACTCTAATTAAACCTATCTATAAATAAAGGCTTCTGGACTAAAGAAAAGACACTCCCTATCATCCATTAGACACTTCCAATACACCTCTCTACACTCTCTCTATTATTTTAAACCCTTGGAGGACAAGGATCAAGGCTAGGTCACTGCAGAATCATGTTTTACTTGACAGCCTTGGTTGCTTTGAGGCCTATGGCAGGCTAAACCTTGTATTGTGGGAAGGCCATGAACTAATGTAATCTCCTCTGTAACTTGACTGGTATTTAATGAGAATTCTTATTGTTTTATTTTACTCTATGCTTATTTGTTAATTCTTATTTAGAACTGGCCATTCTATTTAGGTATTGAGGGTTAGGATTCGCAATGGGGACGTTGGGATTCTAATTTCTGACCTTAGTAAAATAACAGTTGTTCATCACCTAGGGATAGGGATATGTGGCTACGGAACCTTATAATATAGTCTTATGCATGGTTAACTTGATAGAATTCACCAAGGAATTGGGTCTTTGATTCGGGTTAAAGGGTTAATTTACTAAGGAATTAGGGATTAACTAGAGTAGGAAAGATTTATTCTCCAAGCAAAAGAATTCGGAAACCCTTATGATATATTCTCTTAAATGCTTAGTTTGACAGAATCACTAAGGGCTTGGGGTTCTCGATCGAATTAAAGGGCGAAATCGCTAGTTATCTAGGATTTACGAATTTAGGAGAGATGTATCATTTGTGATCAAACTTGCTAAACCAGTTAAGTGAAAGAGGTAGTGAACATTAGGGATTGTGCCTGACCACAATTGTTTCTTCCATTGGTAATATTTCAATTTATTTTACTGTTATTTTAATTTCAGTTTTATACTCAACTCTTCAACACACAACAAATTATCCAAAAATATTTTCTTTTTACTTCCAATCACTTAGAATTGATATTGCTATGAATTTCACTCCAATTCCTGTAGAGAACGATACTTTACTTACCTATTTTATTACTTGAAACGATCGGTGCACTTGCCGTACATTTTAAATCGCTAACACCTATTTTAAAGAAAACTCCTTATGAGCTATACAAAGGTAGAAAACCCAACATTTCTCATTTGAGAGCTTTTGACTACAAGTGTTTTGTATTAAACAATGGGAAAGAATCACTTGGAATATTTGATGCTAAGGTTAATGAAGCAATTTTCCTTGGATATTCATTACATGGTAAAGCTTATAGAGTTTTCAACAAAAGAACAATGTGCATGGAAGAATCTGTACATGTGATTTGTGATGAGTCTAATCCCTCTAAGGAGGAAAAGAAGTGTGATGTAGATGCAGGTCCAATGGAAGAATTTATTCAGCTAAATGATTCCTTAATTAAAGAGAAAGAAGAACCAAGTGCTGAAATAAAACCATCAACGCATGTTCAAGAGCCTAAAGATTGGAGAACAACAAGAGACCTCTCACTTGACAACATAATAGGTGAAGTTTCAAAGGGAGTATCTACTAGATCTTCATTAAGAAACCTAAGTTGTAATATGGCTTTTGTTTCTCAAATTGAACCCAAGAATATTGATCAAGCCTTACATGATGAACATTGGATGCATGCCATGCATGATGAGTTAAATCAATTTAAGAGAAATAAAGTTTGGGAACTTGTTCCTAGACCATCCTCTCTCAAACCTATTGGTACAAAATGGGTTTTCAGAAATAAACTTGATGAAAGTGGAATCATAGTCATAAATAAAGTTAGATTGGTTGCTAAAGGTTACAATGAAGAAGAAGGCATAGACTACGAGGAGACTTATGCTCCAGTTGCAAGATTGGAAGCCATTAGGTTATTGCTTGCTTATGCATGTTTAATGGATTTCAAACTCTTTCAAATGGATGTTAAAAGTGCCTTTTTAAATGGATACATTGAGGAGGATATATATGTTGAACAACCTCCTGGTTTTACTGATTTTAAACATCCAAACTATGTTTTTAAACTTAAAAAAACCCTTTATGGTTTAAAGCAAGCTCCTAGATCATGGTATGAAAGACTAAGCAAGTTTATGCTTGAATAATCTTTCACAAAGGGCCATGTTGACAAAACCTTGTTCATCAAAAGGCATAAGAATGATACTTTATTGGTTCAAGTTTATGTTGATGATATAATCTTTGGTTCAACTAACCATGTGCTTTGCAAGGAATTCTCTACAACTATGCAAAAGGAATTTGAAATGTCAATGATGGGAGAATTAAAATTCTTCCTTGGACTTCAAGCGAAGCAAATGAAGAATGGAACATTTCTCAATCAATCAAAATATTGCCTTGAAGTGATTAAAAAGTTTTGGAAAAGTAAAGATGTTGCAACTCCTATGACAACCTTAAGCTATCTTGATTCAGATGTACGTGGATGAAGCATCCAACGTATAAGGAAGTGGAGCAGGCATCATACTTGAAGGACCCAGCAACATGTCGCTGGAACAAGCTCTCAAGCTTAACTTCAAAGCCTCAAACAACCAATTCGAGTACGAGGCCCTCATAGCAAGACTCAAACTCGCAAAAGAGGTCGGGGCTCAATATCTGAGATGCTACTCCGACTCACAGCTCGTTCAGGGACATATAGCAAACAAGTACCAAACAAAAGAAAATATACTCCTCCAGTATTACCATCTAGCCAAAACGCTTATTGACAGCTTCGAGTGTTTTGAGATGTGTCACATACCACGAAAGAGTAACACCAGGGCCGACTTGCTATCCAAATTGGCCAGTACCAAAAAGACCGAGCACCTCAAAATAATCATCCAAGAAACACTTCATAAACCCACCATTGACACCCAAGCGGTAATGACTGTTGAATTAAAGGAACCTGATTGGATGACCCCTTACAGAAACTTTCTCATAAAGGGAACACTCCCCACAGATGAAAATGAGGCCCGTCGTCTAAAGCGGAAAGCCAACTACTATGTCATCATTGATGGTGAGCTATTTAAAAGGGGGCTGACCTCACCTTTACTCATGTGCCTCAACAGCTTACAGGCAGACTACGTCCTGAGAGAACTTCATGAAGGGATTTACAGACTCCATACAGGAGGACGTTCCCTAGCCACCAAGGTAGTACGAGCAAGATACTACTGGCCAACCCTCAGGACTGATGCCTTCAAGTTCACACAGAAATGCAAAAGGTGTCAAGAGTTTGCGGACATCCCATGGATTCCCCCTAGCAACCTTCATGCCTTTTTTTCTCCATGACCTTTCGCTATGTGGGGAATGGACATCCTGGGACCATTCCCTAAAGCTCAAGGGATGATCAAATTTCTGTCAGTGGCAATTGACTACTTCACCAAAGATTGAGGCAAAGCCACTACGAGAGATAACAGCCAGAGAAGTCGAAACCTTCACCTGGAAGTACCTCATATGCAGATACAGTCTACTCTATGCTATCGTTACTGACAATGGTACGTAGTTCTAGGCATAAACTTACGAAGACTTCCTCACACGACTAGGAATCAAACACCTGGTCATCTCTGTTGAACACCCCCAGACCAACGGTCAGGTGGAAGTAGCAAATAGAAGAGCCCTTCACACTAGACTTGACAAGTCCAAAGGTCTCTAGAAGGAGGAACTACCCAACATACTCTGGGCATACCATTGTACACCTCAAAGCACTACAAAGGAAACCCCTTTTCCCCTCACGTATGGTACTGACGCCATGATTCTCGTCGAGCTAGGGGAACCTTCGTCAAGAAGGATACTTTTTCAAGAACAGTGGCAACAAGGACATGAGAGTTGAACTGAGACAGAGCCAAAATCAAGGAAGAAGCGGCCAAGCTCCGAATGACAAGAAGATATAACTCCAAAGCTCAACCTCGAAATTTCCAACCAAGTGACCTAGTCTGGCGTGTTCGGGGTGAAGCCAGAAAAGATCCCCGTGCAGGCAAGCTTGGACCAAACTGGGAAGGCTCGTCCAGAGTTATCACCAACCTGGACAACAACGCCTACAAACTACAAGAACTCAATGGCAAAGACATTCCAAGAACTTGGAATTCTACCCACTTGAAATTTTACTTTAGCTGAGTTGTTCAGAACCGTATGACGTACTCTTTTTCCTATTTAAGTCTTTTTCCCCCTGGGTTTTAGCTTGAAAGGTTTTAATGAGGCTCATTCCGAAAATAACAGAGGATATGTAAAGTGTAGTATTAATAAAACACATACCTCTTCTCTTTCAAATTCTTATGTCAAGATTGCAGGATTTTGAACAATTGCAGGAATTATCACCTAATCATTCTCCCAAGTCCAGCTTTGACAAAAACCCAGGACCATGTCCTGGTACTTGTCAAGGTCCACCCTTGACATGCCTTGCTAAACTCCAGGGCGGACACGTCCTAGTACTCTCCAAAGGTTCATAACACCCTAGGGCTCCCTTAGGAGAACCTCTAGCAAAGCCCAAGGCAACCCCTTGGTCGATTACATGTTCTTAAAATCCATTAACCCGGTGAACCTTGACAAAACCCAAGGTCAGCCCCTTGTACTCTCCCAAGGTTCATAACACCCTAGGGCTTACCTAGGAGAACCTCCAGGAAAACCCAAGGAAACCCCTTGGTCAACTACAGGTTCTTAAAATCCATTAACCCGGTGAACCTTGACAAAACCCAGGGTCAGCCCTTAGTACTCTCCAAAGGCTCATAACACCCTAAGGCTCCCCTAGGATAACCTCGAGCTAAACCCAAGGCAACCCCTTGGTCAACTATAGGTTCTTAAAATCCATTAATTGGTGAACCTTGACAAAACCAGGGTCAGCCCCTGGTACTCTCCAAAGGTTCATAACACCCTAGGGCTCCCCTAGGAAAACCTCCAGCAAAATCCAAGGTAGTCTTTCAGTGAAGACCCATGGTCCATCCTTGGAAGAAGGTTCATAATTCCAACTACACTGAACTATCAAGGTTTGTAAGTCTAAAGCCTTGGTTGACCTTATTAAATCCAAGATTTGTCTTGGTAGCAAAACCCAAGGTCCGCCCTTGGTACAAAGCCCAAGAGCTTCTCTTGGCATAAAGACCCAAGGTCTGCCCTTGGTAACTCGCGGTTTGTAAATCCAAACAATGTTGAACCCACGGTTCGTAAGTCTCAAGCTTTGGTAGACCCTTACAAAACCCAAAGTTTGTCCTTGGTATGAAAACCCAAGGTCTACCCCTTGTTACGAAACCCAGGGCGGACGCACCACTGGTACATCTGCAATAACGCAAAGGACCCAAGACCGGCTCTTAGGACCACTAACCCAAGATCGTATCTTGGAAAAACTCGACCAAACCCAGCATGGACAATTCCACTGGTATCAATTTTGGCAAACATGAGGTACAACTATGTCAACTCTCAATGTATGCTACCATTGTCACGTTTTCCTAGTAGGAATACAAGTTCTCAGGAATACAAAGTCCAAGATACACGCTTGGCATACAAAGGCTAGGGTCCACCCTTGGGCTCCTAAAGCCCAAGAAAACTCTCTTGGTACTACTACACACTATGGAACTTGGTGTTGAAAACCCAAGGAGCATCCTTGGAACCGACATTGCTCTATGACGTACAAAATCTAAGAAGCATCCTTGGAACCCGGCATTGCTCTATGACAACATGAGTTCATGGCATGCAAAATCCAAGAGGCATTCTTGGTACTTCAATCACTTGATGATTCAGCAAGCAATATTGATATGACAAATCACTCGAAAATAACAAGACATTACTGCAACGGGACGTCTCAAGCTGGTTCGGCTATGATATTGCCCAAACTACTTATTAAGCATGAAAGCAGCATACAACGTAAAAAAGTTCGGCAAAACACTAGATGGAGAAATACAAAACATTTTCATTGAAGTAGTAAAAACTTTACATGGCCATCCAATGGCCAAAAGTACAAAATAAACATAAAGCAGCCTATACATTAGCTGCATCACTAGCAGTTTCCTCAGCAGAACCAAGCTTTTCCTCATAGACCAGGGCGTCATCCTTCACATCCTTGAAAGGATCAAACTGACCCAAGTCAAGGTCTTTCACAAAGAGACCAGCTTGGTGCACTGCCTTGGAAAAGCCTTTCTCGTGTCGCTCCACTGTTTCCCGCTTGTACATCTTTAGCTCCTCGTCAAGCTCCTTGTTGACTGCCATTTTAATATTAAGCTCGACGTTAGCCTCCTTCAGTTTGGTCTCCAACTCAGCCACCTTCTTTTCCAACTCCTCCTTCTCAGCCAAAGCCTTATCAACCTTGGCAGTAGTTGCTCTGCCACGGGCGACTAGCTCATCACCATTAAGCCTAGCCCGCAACAACTTGCATAAAGCTTCACTAGTCTTGGTGGACAGCTGACGGTTACACTTGACCACCTCATCAAGAGAAACCACAACACCATTCAACTTGTTGCGCTCCACCCGCCAGACATTACTAACAGCAGCCTTCAGCTTGTTGAACTCCTGCTCCAAAGAGGCAGCCTTGCTCATAGTATCTTGATTCACTTGCCGATGTTCCCTAATGACAGCAAGGCCCCTTTGCAAAAATAACTCGGCAGCATCAAGTGAACGATGGGGGCCAGTTGAAAAAATCAGATTACTGTCAAAAGGAGTCGGCAGTCCTCGATCAAGCCTATGCCCGACACTCCACAAAGAGTCAACCTCCCTTTGAGTACTCAAAAACTCCAAAGGAGTAACAAGGCGAGCAGCAGGCGGCGACATCGTAGCTAGAGGAGATGAAGAAGGAGAAGGAGCAGCAACAACATGAGGCGAAACCCGGAAAAGGGGAGGAGAAGTCGACAGAAGCCCAGCAGCCTCTGGCAGATCCCGAACAGGAGGAGGGGAAGTCGGCAGAAGCTTGACAGCCTCCCTCAATGCACGCAAGCCACGAGGAGGATAGGCTGCCCAAGACTTCTTATAGCTAGACGTCCCAGCACCCTCATCCTTCTTCCTCTTTGCTAATTCAAAAGGGGAAGGGACTGGGAACGCAATGGCTACCTCATTAGGGCCAGGGGGGACAGGGGGCGACACAACATCGCCACCTACATTGCGCACCAATGGCCTTCATTGGAAGTCACCCATGATACCTGCAAAAACGCAAAAACACGAAAGTATCAAAGTTGATCAGAGTTTGCATGCCAAAAAAACAGAGAATTTATAAGGAAGGAAGATTACCGTCCAGTGTGGCAGGGGGGTCATCGGCCGAAGACAGCGACAAAATAGCACACGCATCCAACGAGGCCGGCAACAGCTCCAAGGTTGCCTTGTCAGACCTCTCCATAAGGATCAGCATGTCCTTATCAAAGGACTTGAACTTGGTAGGGTCAGCCTGCCAATAGAAGGGAAAGCGAGATTCCCCATCGCCGTTGTGCATCAATGGCAACCCATCAGCCGTGACACCACTTTCCAGGACCTTGAAAAATCAGTCCTTGAAGCGACGAAAGACGTTGGTGTCTACCTCAAACAACTTTTTCGAGACATTGTGCAAGGAGACCCAAGCGACCTTCCAAGACAACTTGGTCTGGAAAAAGAAACAGAAAAGAGGAACAGTAGTATGAATGTGCAAATGAGAACATAGAATCTCAAAGGCCCTCACCACTACCCAGCCGTTAGGATGAAGCTGAGAAGGGGCCACATTCAAATACTCCAGCAGAGCACATTGAAATGGAGAAAAAGGAAGGACAAGCCCCAACACCTCAAAGAGACATCGATACATGAAGAAGAAGGGCAAAGCGCCCGGTGCCATCCTTAAGCAGGGAAAATCATCTTCCCTACAAGGCTCGACGATGACCTTGCCAACGTCCTAAGGAATTGTCATCTGCAACGTCGAGCGAAGCACATTTACAGAAACAATGGAAGTTATGGAGGAATGGTATTTAAACATGTCCTCCCTTACCCACTCATAACCAGGAATGGCTAAAGCAGCCGGTGGTGACACGGTATCAGGGCTGCGATGCACACGCGAGGATGCTCTAACTCCTCCAGAGCTACTCAGCCTCATCCTCCCCGAAGAAGAAGCAAGGATGAGGTGAGCGACAAAGGTTCATCCACCCTTGCCTGCTGACAATGACGAGAAGTGCCCTCACTAGCTCGACGAGAACTCGCCCTCCTCTCAGAGGAAGAAGACGATCCGTCTGAAACTCCTCCATGGGTGTTTTCCTCCGAAGAGTCACCCACGAAGATGACTTCATGCATAATGTATTGCTCTACTGAGCCACTAGAGTCACTACCACCCATGCCTAAGGCAGAATTAGAAATAGGAGAGACATACATTTTTTACCTTGAGAGAAAATGGAAACAAGAAGTGTGAAGAAGAAGACTCAGAGAAAGCAAAGACGAAACGCTCAGGAAATGATGACAGAAATCGCAAAAAATCCCAGCTATTTAAAGCACAGAGTGAACGTCGACGGTTATTGACACATCTCTTAGAAACTCACACCACGATTGACCGCATCCACCCACTACCACATGTTCTCCAGTACGTATCCACTCCCCGAGTGACACGTGTATACAGGTAACAGTGCACAGGCGACCTATGACTGATAGCATTAATGAAGACATAACGCATGTCTTCAGTAATCACATCAATGGTCATATCTTGACAAGGTTCATCAACCTTAACACTTCACTCACCTGCCATGATCAAATTTTTCATCATCCTCGACGCCTCGTCTACCTGCTATGATCAGAATTATCATCATTTTTGGTACTTCACTTACTGCCAAGATCAGTCCTAAAAGACAAAATAGTCCACCTTGGATAGCTCAGCATTCACAACCCGGACTACCCTATCCAGGTTCAGCTACCAATGCAATCCGAACAACCTACACTACAAAGCCTGAGAGCTTCTCTTAGCATAAACCCAAGGTCCGCCTTTGGTACTTTACAAAACCCAAGGTTCGCACTTGGTATCTTTCGGGTTTGTAAAAACAAACTACACAGGACCATCACGGTTCGTAAGCCTAAAGCTTTGGTCGACCACATATTCCTTGCAAAGCCATTAGCCTCAACACACGACATCACTCGTCTATCTTCGGGGGCTGAAAATACTCATCATACTACTATAATACTGGACATTCTGTAGCGACACTCTTTCGCCCTCTCTCGCTCATAAAATTGGCTCAAAGGCTGGGGGGCTTATATACCGTCCAAATATGGCGTAATTACACGTGGCCATCAAAGCCAAGTAATTGAACACGTGGACACCCTACACGTCAGCATTGCCACATTAATAGTGCTAATTCGTTCTCCAAGTGTCAACTCGGACACACATGTTTGCTTTCCATGTCAGCCCTGTTACAGGAACGCGGACACCTATATGCTACAGGAGCACCGACACCAACAATACTTATCTCCTTGATAACAGCATATCCACTATGTTTGGCTATTCAAATAGGTGTAACCATCATACCATATCATATCTCAACAAGTTATCTACAAGTAATAGTATATCAATAAGGTACATATTATCTTAAATCTTAATTAGATAACTGTCTACTATTATCTGTTATTATCTTATCTACAGATTACTAACAAACAAAGGTCCAAGGCCCATACTCCAAGCTATAAATACAGCCTTACAGGTTCTCTCTAAACACATTTGATTACACTCTATTCTCACTCCATACACAATACTTGAATGCATTACTCAAGTTACTCATTCTCTATATCTCATGCTGAGTTCTCACACTCAGATACTCTCTTATAAATTGGTGTACTTACTTGAGTGTCAGAGTGTCTTTCCTCTGTTTTGCAGGTCCCTTTCCTAAACAAAGTCGAATCATCGTCTGACGTGCAGAATTTGGAGTCCACCTAGACCACGTCTAGTCTACACGTGAAATTTCCAGATTTTGGTAAGAACAATTATTATTATTATTATTATAAATTTTTTCAAATTTCTAATTTTAGTTTCTAACCTAAATTTTGACTAAGTATTTGAACTTTTTTGATTATCACTTTTATTTCTTTTTATTAAATAACAATTATGACGTTAAAATATGTTGACAATTTAGTAACTTGTTATATTATTGGAAAGTTTGATGATATAGTCACCTGTAATTTTTTTAATAAATTATATTTTTAATCCTCATAATGATATTACACCTTGGTTGTCTTTTATGAAATTATCAATTAACAATTAATGTTCTTACTTAATAATAACGACTAAAATGAAAGATTTTCGGGGACTTTAATTTGATCCAGTTAAAAATTAGATTAGAGACTAAGATAAGAAAAATCTAAAAAAAAAAATAGGAAACAAAATAATCACAA
>PYAF01001378.1:284002-301378 GCA_007407185.1 Glycine tomentella | reverse complement strand
AAGGACTAAAAAAATAAAAAGACAAAAATAACAAAAAAAACAAAAATTTATAATAGCCACAGTAATTTCTTTTTATTTTGATTATTCTTATTTTGTTTAGTTGTTGTAATATTATTTATTTAATGTAAACAAAGTTTACTTGGTCAACTAATAAAAAAATGGATATAACTTTACAAGTAATAATTATAAAAGTCAATAAAATAATTATATAATATATTTGACGATTAAGGATCGGATAACATTCACATTTATATACTATTTATTCATGACATTTTATTATATATTTAGTGACTTCTGACATGTTGATTTATATAATATCTAAATATTACATGATTGGTTTAATGAAATTTAATATATAAAAATATTAAAAAGAGTAACATTACTTTCTAGAGTAACTCGATACCCTGATTTTGTTCACTGCATACAATTGGATTCGTTCATTGAGGGAAAAGAGAGCGGAAAAAAACATAAATAAACAGTAAAATAATATTAGACTACCATTTTTATGCCCTATTTTAATTTTAATTTTTTATTTTAATTTACTTTATTTTCATTTCTTTTCACTATACGGAAGTAACCTAAGTCCCTCACATGGAAATGCATTAAACAAGTGTTTGTCAACTACTATTTTATATTTTAAAGTTCCTGTGGTGTCTTGATTGGTTTATTTGGTTCAAGAAGGTTTTTTTATGAGTGTTTTTTCCCTTTCTGTTTTCACTAAAAATTACAAAAAGATTGTATTATTTTAACTTTATGCCTAATTATTTCTAAAGAATTGCATAAAGAAATATTTTCTCAAATTAAATTCTTTAATATTTTCGTATTGTTGTACTGTGCGGATGGTATATTGAAAAATATGATTTTAACATTTCAATTTTTCATAGGCCCAAACAGGTGAAAAATAAATAATCTTTTGTATTTTTTTTAAAACAATTCAGTATCAGAAAGACAGATAAGAGAAACTATAATGGTTTGTATAACACAGTTTGATCAAAGTTGCAATCAATCAAGGAATTTGCATTATTGAAAATACATTTTTTTCTTCCAAAAGTACATTTTAACCACAAATAAATGTAGCCACTAAGTGTTGAGTAATTGCAGCTATAACAGGATATGGTGTCTAAAGTCCCAGAATCTGGACACACAGATTACAAGAAAGATGGTTTAGTGTGGGGGATTACTATTCAAAATTGAGCACACTGATGTCCCACTTTTCTACTATACTGGAATTCGTGGTATGTATTCATCAACAATTTCAACTTATATTGAGTCTTACCTAAGGCTGTTCTTGATGTCAATATAATGTGCAAGTCTCAACTTGTGAAGTTTTTATGTGATAAATGGCTCCTTTCTTTATCTATATCATTAAGATATGGTGAAATTCTTGGTATGTCTTCATAGAAGAGACTTACTTTTTGGGTGCATGGAAGTTTAGATTAGTGAAAGGCACACCCTTTTACATGCCTAGACCACTAACCTCAGCGAAGGTTTATAGTGGAATTTACATATCGCCTGATTTGAGAATCGAACTAAAGTCACAGCTAGTGTGAGCGGAGAACTCGACCACATGTGTCAATCCCTAAACTTTTTTTAGGAAAATAGGTAAAAATAAGAAACTATCTTCTTAAAAGGGATAATTTGAAAACTATTTACAGGAGTGATATAGATGTTTTACATCCGTTATATTATAACCATAGTGGATGTAAAAAGTCAAAATCACTTATGGCCTACCAATAATTTTCACACTACACCTTTTATGTAAATAATTTTTTGTTTTTACTTTTTTTCTTAAAAAAAGTCCAATCCCTGTTGGCAACATAGGAGACTTATTTGATACTTTATTTATTAAAATATTTGCTTAGCCATCCTTGGATTGGAAATCAAAATTAAATGACCTTTGTATTCATTTGGACCGATAGCATTGTTAACACTTTGGTAAGCATACTAATTTGTTCAAGTAGTAATAAAATGATAAATCCAAGTGTCGAGTCAACAAGAACTTTAATTGCACTCAGTGATTGTCAACGTCTAAATCTAAGCAATTAATGAATTAAATTGATTTTTGCAGAGTAACAAGACATGTAAATAAATTCAACGTAATTTAGACTATGAAACATAACTAGTGCAAGGAAAGAGACACAAACACTCGGAGGGTTGAATTGATGGTTGATGTAGGATGCATAATATGTTGGGGCTCAACTAACCGAAACTACCCTTAATGCAATATTATAGATTTTTTCCTATTTAATATTATTCTCGTATTACCTTCATATTCTAATCTACTCTAACCATAATTTCTCATGTGAAAGAGTCTAAATCAACTAACTTTACCCATAATCCCTTAAGAGCTATGTTAGACGATTTGCATTAAGAATAGAGACGAAAACTTTAGGCTAAACAAAATCATTCTATCCCTAGATATGGATCACTTAGTTCTTTTCAGTTCTTAGGAAATAAACATTTCCCAATGCATAAATCCTAAAACAAAACATGAGCGTGAATGATCAAACCACAAACATGACAGTAAACTCAGAAAAACAACAATAATACAAAGATAGTATAAATAGATAGTGAGAATCATTACATCAAGAGTGTTAGGTTGTTGAGCTCTCAACAATGTGTGGTTTAGCCTCTCATTGTCATGAGAAGCTTACAAAACAATGGAAGGCTAAAGATAATGGAAAGGGATGGAAGAAAATAGAGGAACAAACGGTGAGATGCAAGCTCCAAGGATGTGGGAAAAGCCTTCCTCGTGACCTAGCATCTTATTTTCGCTTTCTCTGTTCTTCGTGTTCTGAATGAATCGTTTCCCTCTTTTTTCCTTAAACGCAGCCCAGCTTGAGTTTTTTGACGCGACTGCGCACTAAGAGGGCAATAACGTGCCTGTAGAGTCCAGCTGGATAAGTGGCCACGCGCTAAGCGAGCTGGTCATGCTGAGCGAGCTTAGTGCGCTGAGTAGGCCTGTCACACTGAGCATGATGTTTCAGACCCTCAATCCACATTCCATGTCTTTGCTGTGAAATTTCTACAAAAACTACAACCAGCACACTATAAATCAACTAATTTTAGCTTCTACCGGATAAAAGCTCAGGAGAAGCTAAATTCCTACATTTTAATCACAAAAAGAAGCGTTATAAGCGGAAAAATAAGATAATATCTATGTGATTTACAAGTAAACTTTACTTATGCATAGAAATTATCAAGCATACTAGTCCTTTAATATCTTTTACAGACATGTCCTTTAATATCTTTTACAACCATGTCTCTGATAAAGTGATACACTCCTTTGTTTGTGGCATTTATATTGTACTATATTGTATTTGTTGATTTAGCATACATTATGTTTATTCACAAAAAATCTTAGCAAGCTTGTGGATGTTAGGCTCATAGTTTTGGGTTTTTGGTGTGGCTTATGATCCATGTTATTTTCTTCTTTGAGCAAAGGTATGGTCGGGATGACTGCTTATGCTAGTTTCTTTATAGTAGGTTCTCCCAAGAAAGGAAAGAGTGTTTTCATTTCAGCTGCCTCTAGAGCAATTGGTCAACTTGTGGGGCAGTTTGCTAAATTGACTGGTTGTTATGTTGTTGGAAGTGCTGGAAGTAAAGAGAAGGTATATCTCTAATTTTTAATGTCAGGTGCTTGCATAATTGATAAATTAGCATAAAATGCTATGTACTTTTTATATTTATTCTACTATTTAAAGTACTATATATTTTGAATTAGAGTATTTACAATAACAATGGTCAAAGTCTTTTCCATTATGAGGGTTTAAATTAGGCTATGTATGTTAGAGAAATACTCTTTCAAAATTCCAAGCTTTGGGAATTTTTTATCTTTATTATTGAGTCCCTTGATAGTGAAAATTGAGACATGCTTCATAATTTTGGGATTTTCCAAGATTGTAGGTAGAATTAAAGTACATAATTTTCTTTTGAAAAAGGAGCATATTATTATTTATGTATTAGAACTCTCAATTAGTTTGTTAGTTTGTTTTAGTAATTGCTTAATTGTCAGTTAGATAGCTTCTTAGCTGTCATGTAAGTAACCGAGTGATTGGTTATTTAACCAACACTTTGTAATAGTTTTCCAATAATCAAATATCAGAAAAATGAGATTCATCTCTACCTCTTTCTCTCTGGGTTGATATGGTATCAGAAGAAATCCTTCCACAATTGATCCTTCTTCACATGCATGCAATCTCTTTCATCTGATCTTTAATCTTTGTTCTTTGATCTTTGATTGTTCTTCGATATTTCATTGTTCCCACAATAATCATCAATTCCTTCTTCTTCTTCATTGTTCGATTTTCCTCAACAATGGCGATTCAAATGCATAATCATAATGATGTTTTGTATCTGCATCCTTTAGATCATTCAAGTCTTGTCTTGTTTCTCAACATATAACTGAAGATAATTTCAGTTCTTGGCATAGAGCTATGCTCATAGCTCTTGATGGAAAAAAGAAAGTAGGTTTTGTTGATGGAACAATTCCTAAACCTGCTGAAGGACATCTAGAATACTGTGCTTTGATTCGCAACAATAGCACCGTATCTTCTTGGCTCTTGAATTCAATCACCAAGGAGATTGTTGTGTGTTATTTACTCTGCCAATGCTGCTGCAATTAGGCAAGATCTACATGTCTAATTTTAGCAAAAGAATGGACTGCATGTGTTTGAATTGAAGAAAGAAATGCTTAATTGCACACAAGGTTCATCTTCGATGGGTTCATACTACACCAAATTCAAGGCTATGTGGGAGCAACTTGGTGAATATTGCCCGGTTCACCACTGCAATTGCGGTGAAGTACAACCTTTATTGGATCACCTTCAAAGTGAATGTGTCTATACATTGTAGATGGGACTTAGTGAGAATTTAATGAATGTGAGAGGCCAAATCCTATTAATGGATCCATTGATCATGTTTTTGCTGTTGTTTCTCAAAATGAGAAGCACGTGCAAGTAAGTAATTCTTCAATGCCTACTGAATCTCAAATGGCCTGTGTGGTTCAAGCTTCCAAAGGGAAGTTCACTAAGAAGGAAAGACCTAATTGCTCACACTATGGAGTTTTAGGTCACATTAAGGAGAAATGTTTCAAGATCATTGGTTATCCACCACCATATAATAAGAAAGGTCCAGGAACTAAGTCTGTTTTTGTTGTAAATCATGTTGCAAAATGTTGACGCACATGATACAAATGGTTCTTTTTCTCTGACCAATCAATAATATCAAATGATGATGCAGTTCATTCAAGCTCAAATGGCAAAGGTTGCCTCACTAGATTCTGATCAATCAGGTAACTCTTGCCTAGGTATGGTTTTTCCACTTTTATGTCATCCAATCAAACCACTTGGATATTTGATTCTGGTGCATCTTCGCACATTTGTTGTGATCTATCCATGCTCAATTCTTTCACATACTTGCATGTTACATTCCAAAATAAGACACAAGTTTCTGTTAGTGCAATAGGTTCCATTACCTTGTCACCAACACTCAAGCTATATAATGTCTTATATATACCTTCCTTTAGTGTCAATTTAGTTTAAGTAAGTCAACTATTACAATATACTACAATGTCACTAACCTTTTTTGCCAACAATTTTTTCATCCAGGGAACCCAGCAATTGAGGGAGATTGGCAAGGGTGACCTAAGGGTCTCTACACCTAGCATTTCAATAAGGCATTTCAATCTTCATGTAATAAGGCTCTCCAGAATAAAATTATTTGCAATTCTTTTCCAATTTTCAATTCTGTTTGCAACTCTGTTTTTTCCAACAAAGTCTATACAAAATGTCAAACTTTGGCATGCTAGGTTAGGTCACTTGTATGACCATGTTTTGAAAATTATGAGGGCTAAAATTCCACGTACTGTACCTTTAACTTTAAGTTCTAATGAATGCCAAATTTGTCATTTAGCTAAATTCAAAAGACTTCCTTTTACTTCTTTGAATAATTTGTCACAAAATCTTTTTGATTTGGTTCATTGTGACATATGGGGTCCTTATAGTAAATCCACCTAAGATGGCAAGTTTTATTTTCTCACAATTGTAGATGATTGTAGTAGGTTTACAAGGATCTACATGTTAAACCAAAAATCAGAGACCTCTATACAAATTGAGCAATTTTTTTATTTTTGTTCAAAAATAATTTGACAAAACTATTAAATGCTTGAGATCTGACGCCAAAGAGTTGGGCTTGACTAAGTTTTTGTAGGATCATGGTGTTCAACATCAGTTTTCATGTCCATATAGACCACAACAAAATTCTATGGTAGAAAGTTAACATCAATATTTGTGAAACATAGCTCGAGCACTCATGTTTCAAGCTCACTTGCCCATCAAATTTTGGGGTGACAGTGTATGCACTGCAACTCATCTCATCAATAGGACTTCATCTCCTCTTTTGCAAGACGAATCACCTTATGAGATTCTTCATAGGAAACTTCCAACTTATGAAAGTTTAAAAGTTTTTGGATGTTTAACATATGCAGGCACCATTCCTCAACTCAGACCAAATTTTCACCTAGGGCATTGCCATGTATCTTACTTGGTTACCCTAATGGTTACAAAGGTTATAGGTTGTATGACCTAACTTCTAGAAAATTTATCATTTCTAGAGATGATGTTTTTCATGAGTACACCTTTCCTTTTCAATCTTTCTCACCTACTCAATCACTTGCTAATCAGTTTCCTAATTTAGTGTTGCCTAAACCTTTACCTTTGTAATCACCTTTTGTATCCTTTCATGATGATTCGACATCTTTCCAAAACCCTGAAACAAAACCAAATGATGTCCTAAACACAAAACCTCAAACAACACCTATCAACTTGCCACTAACAACACCAAATCTTAGAAGGTCCTCTTGGACTCATAAAAGTCATGCATACTTAGATGACTTTGTATGCAATGCTTCTTATCCTATAAATTCCCACCTTACACCAAACTATCTCTAGCATATCGCAATTATATCCTACAGGTTTCATCAATTTATGAACCTCAATTCTATCACCAAGCTTGCAAATCAGTTGAATGGTGTCAAGCTATGCAAGAAGAAATCAATGCACTTGAAGCCACCAACACTTGGTCTACACAACCACTGCCTACAGGAAATAAAAACATTGGATGTAGGTGAATTTTCAGAGTCAAGTACAAAGCTAATGGAAGTTTGGATAGATATAAAGTTTGACTTGTAGCTAAGGGTTACACTCAACAACTTGGTCTAGACTTTGTGGACACTTTTTCTCCAGTGGCAATTGTCACCATTGTTTGGGTATTACTAGCTTTAGCCGCACAAAACAAATGGAAGTTGATTCAACTAGTCATTAACAATGTTTTCCTCAATGGTGATCTATTTGAGGAAGTGTATATGCAGCTGCCCCTCGATTATCCTAACAAGGGAAAGGACATGGTATGCAAACTCAATAAATCCTTATATGGTTTGAAGCAAGAATCTAGACAATGGTTCCATAAATTTTCATCAACCATTATGAAAAATGGTTTCACTCTAGCTTTTGTAGACCAATCACTTTTTGCAAAAGGTTCAGGGTCAAATCTGTTCATTCTTTTATTATATGTAGATGACATAATTCTTGCTAGTCCAAGTGATAAATCTATTGCAGCAACACAACACCTAATTCAAAGCTTATTCCAGCTAAAGTTGTTAGGAACTTTGAAGTATTTCATAGGATTAGAGATTGCTACTTCTCCTAAAGGCATCTACTTATGTCAAAGGAAATATGCCACTCAATTACTCAATGATACTAGTTTTATGAACGCTAAGCATCTTCCCACACCAATGGATCCAAATATACACTAAGCAATGAAGGAGAACTAGTTGAAGATCCTTCTCAATACAAAAGACTAATAGGGAGATTAATGTATCTCGCTATCTCTCGGCCATACAGCGTTTTTCCTATGAATAAGCTTAGTCAATTCATGACTCATCCCCGAACTCGTTATTTACAGGCATTGCATCATATACTACAGTATATAAAATCATCTCCTAGACAAGATCTCCTCTTTTCTGCAAAATCGACCCTGGCCATATTAGCATATGCAGATGCTAATTGGGGAAGTTGTACATTAACCAGAAAGTCTACCACTGGATTTTGTGGTTTCATTATTGATTCCTTGGTAGCATGAAATTCTAAAAAATAACCTGCAGTGTCTAGATCTTCTGCAGAAGCATAATATCGTGCGTTAGCTCTTCTCACATCTGAATTATTGTGGTTAAGGCAATTATTGAGAGCCTTTCAGGTCAAGGTTCCCTGATGCAAAGTTTTATGTTATAGCAAATCTGCTATTCAATTAGCAAGCAATCCTACTTCGAATGAAAGATCAAAACACATAGGCATTGATGTTCACTTCATCAAAGAATATGTCAGCAACAAATTCATCAACAACTTGAGGGGAGTATTAGAACTCTCAATTAGTTTGTTAGTTTGTTTTAGTAATTGCTTGATTGTCAGTTAGTTAACTTCTTAGCTGTCATGTAACTAACCTGGTGATTGGTTATTTAACCAACACTTTGTAATAGTTTTCCAATAATCAAATATCAGAAAAATGAAATTCATCTCTGCCTCTTTCTCTGTGGTTTGATATTATGCCATAAATAAAAGCTATTGTCTAATGTTTTATTATAATACAAAAATTTGTATTACTTGGTGGATTTGTGTTCATGTATATATGCAAAGTACTACTCTAATTATCCAACTCAAACTCTTCCTATATATCACCAATAAACAATGAGTTTATGATAAAAAATGTAACTGAGACTAGCAAAAGTACTTGCACCTTCTCATCAATTTTGGAATAGGAACATGTTTTCTTAGAAAAAGGTATGATTAAAAAGGTCAGAAATCCATTCAATTTAAGATTTGGAGACCAGCAAAAAAATATTTAGGTCGTGTTTGATTTCAATTTTCAAAACTTGTTTATAGTTTTTGAAATTATGAATAAATCTTTGTAAAATCAGCTCAACCAATCCCTCAATTGTTCTCTCATCAAATGTATATCTATTGCAGCAAGGTGGATCTCTTGAAGAATAAATTTGGATTTGATGAAACTTTCAACTACAATGAAGAAATAGACCTCAATGCTACTTTGAAAAGGTTGGTATTCAACAGTTTGTGGCAGGGAAATTTTCATTTGCATTGTTTATTGGCTTAAAAAGTTTAGTCATTACACATAGTAACATGATACACACAAGTGACAATGAATATCAATTTACAAATCAGATACTTTCCAAAAGGCATTGACATTTACTTTGAGAATGTTGGGGGCAAGACACTCGATGTTGTGCTCTTGAACATGAAAGTCCATGGAAGAATACCTATGTGTGGAATGATCTCACAATACAATCTTACACAATTAGATGGTGTAACAAATTTGGAAAATTTCATATTTAAGCTAGTGAAAATGGAAGGTCTCCTTGTAAATGATTTCTATCATTTATATCCAAAATTCTTGGAGTTTGTCCTGCCACATATTAGAGAAAGGAAGGTTGTGTATGTGGAAGACATTACTGAGGGCCTTGAGAATGGACCTACAACATTGATGTGCCACTTTAGAGGCTGCAATCTTTGTCAACAACTGCTTGCTGTTGCTCAGGAATGAATGCAAATGCTTTTGTTTGTTGTTTTTGTGTTGAATAATGATTAAGGCCCTAGTAGTCATACTCATTTTTGGTTTGTGTTAGTCTTGTGGGCAAATGTTAGTTGAAAATTGAAATGTAATTCCCTTTTGGTGACATTTTATGACAAAGGCTTTTGTGTATGCAATATTAATACTTCTGAATTTCATGTCATGAAGATGATAATAGAAAGTAATTTTTATGAGCAAATAGCAACATTCACCCTTTTCCAGGTTTGGCACTGACACTCAAAGAACACTTTACCCTCATCATATAAAATTAACCCTAGTGAAATATGTTATAATATGGTAACAAAAATACACTACTTTAACCTAAAATTAACCTATACATGTTGTAAAGAGTCAACTGTTGAAGCCTTGAAGGAATAAACGAGGCTTAAAATAACTCAAATGAACATAAAACAACATTACATCTATCTTAGACAACATGATCAATCTATAGAGGAGGTAAGCAGAGGCATGATATTGACACCCCTTATGACGCAGAATATCAAGAGAACAATTATTTTATGGGAGTTTTTGTCATTGTAATATACTTTTTTTTTTATTCTTGTAAATTTTTTGTTTTATACATAGTTCTTCTAATTTTTTATTTTATTTTTAGCTATGGTCCTTGTTGTTTTTGTTGGATATAAGGGGAGCATCATGAAGAGTGAAAGACTTTGATTCAAAAATGGGTTTTGAGCTTTCAACATGCTTGAAGTGCCTTGAAGTTTTGTAAATGATTCAAGTGTAAGAGAAAGACAATCTGATTGATCCTTGCATTGCATTCATTCATTCATTATCAAGCTTAAATGGTTCTCATTAAGACATCAAAGCTTTTATCTTTTTGGTTAAGATTTTAATTTGATTAAAAGGTTTTTGGAAAAATGATTTCTTATTATTTTAATCGATTTCTTAATAATATAATCGATTATTTTGTTCTTCGTTCAATCTAGAAAAACCTTCTTGAACAAATTAATCGACTACCTATTGGTTTAATCAATTATTTGGCCTTTGATTAAAAATAAGTTGCCTTGTTAAAGGTTTTAATCGATTACTTACTTAGTGTAATCGATTACATAGTTGAAAATTTATTTTAAGCCTTGCTGTGATAATCAATTACTATTATCAGTAATCGATTACATAGTTCATTTGGTAAAAGCTTGTATTCTAATTTAATCGATTACCAAAACTCGTAGTCGATTACACAATTCATTTTGTAAAACTAAGCTTTTTGTCTTAATCGATTACAGCTCGATTTAATCAATTATTTTGCTCGTTGCTGAAACCCAGAAAGCTTCTTTAACATTTTAATCGATTAAGTGATAATTTAATCGATTACATAAGAGTTTTAATCGATTATCTGACGCGTTTAATTGATTACAGTTAGTTACAAAATCTGTTATAAATAAGATTGAAGGCTTGACTTCTTTGAGAACTTGACCACTTCGTATTTCTGAGTATACGCAAGCCTTTTAAGTCTTTCAAAGTGATTTTCTCAGTGTTATTACTTCTTGCTTCATTCAAAACAACAATGGGTCTTTGAATGATTCTTGAGCAAGAAACTTTTCAAGGTTAAGGAAAGGCATGGTCTGATTTTGTTTGCTATTCAACCTGACTTGGTAACTCATGTGCATTACATTCATTGGATCATCATGTTGTTTCTCTCCTTAATCTTTGTTTGTAAATTTGTTTTTGAATTTCTGTTGTAATTTGATATTGTAAGTGGGTTCTTCTTGCTTGGTTCTAGAGAAGAGTTCTCTAGCTAAAGAACAGAGTAGTGTTCTCTGGTTCTTGCTCTTTTGAGTCTAATAGGGTTTTAGATTTCTATTCTTTATCTAGTGTCGATAAAGGGAGGGTTTTGTAAAAGCCTGTAAGAACAAGATTTATAATAGTGGAACTCTAATTCAGTGTGAATTAGAAGAAACTGGATGTAGCTTCTGTTATGAAGTGAACCAGTATAAATTGCTTGTGTTTTTGTTACTCTTTCTCTATTACTCATCTTGTTCATTGATTCTTTAATTCTTATTCATTGTTCAACAAGTTCTGTTTTGAGCTATAGATTTCTTGGGGCTGAGTTATTTGATTGAGTAAAAAGATTTCTTGGTTTTGAAAGTGATAAAGATCCTAAACTCTGATTTGAATTAATTTTTAACATATCAATGTTTTAACCAATTCACCACCCTCTTGGTTATTGTGAGTATTCCTATTATTTTTAATTGGCATCAAGAGCTGGTTCTTGAGAGTTATTCAAGATCACTATTTTTTCTTCAAAAAGAAAAATGAATACCTCACAAATTACCTTCAAAGAAGGTGCTTCTCTCAATCGTCCTCCAATGTTTGAAGGAGAACACTTTAGTTTTTGGAAAAATAGAATGAAAATCTTTATTCAATCAAATGACCCATGTGCTTGGAATGCTATAGAAAATGGTCCTTTGATTCCTACGAAAACTGTTGGCAATGAAATGATTCCCAAAGAATGGGATGAGATGACAGATGTTGAACAAAGAGTTGTCCCATATGATTTTAAAGCTAAAAATATGATTATCTCTGCACTTTCTTCTGATGAATTTTTTAGAATAGTGAGATGCACAAGTGCAAAAGAAATGTGGGAGATGCTGCAAATAACTCATGAAGGAATTGAAGAAGTTAGAAGATCAATAAAACAGGTCTTGATCCATGAGTATGAGATGTTCAAGATGAACACCACAGAAAGCATTTCTCAGCTACAAACAAGATTCACTCATATAGTCAATCATCTTCAGGGTCTTGGGAAGATCTTTGATGCTGAAGAACTAAACATTAAGATCTTGAAGTGTCTCACAAGACCTTGGCAACCAAAGGTGACAGTAATCAAGGAATCAAAAGATCTATCCAAGATGTCCATGGCTGCACTATTTGGTAAGTTACTTGAATATGAGCTTAAAATGTCTCAACTAACTTGTGCTGAAGATGCAGAAAAGAAAAATAAAAGTATTGCATTAAAAGTTGCATCATCAAAGTCTGAAAAAGTGGAAGATTCAAGTAAAGAGGATGAAGAGGACAACATGAACTTGATTGTCAAGAAGTTCAACAAGTTCTTGAGGAAAAACAAGAACAAAAAGTTCACAAAGAACAACAACAACAACAAAAGGATCGACAACAATTTTACTTGCTTCGAATGTGGAAAACCTGGCCACATCAAATCAGAATGTTCAATCTTTTTGAAAAATCAAGAAGGTGACAACAAGGTGAGGAAGGAAGGAAAATCCAAAAGAGCCTACATAGCTTAGGAAGATAATGAGTCAACAACGTCAAAATCTTCAACTGAAAATGAAGAAGCAAACATGTGTCTCACTTCCACAATCAATGAAAAAGATGATGATCTATCAATTGATGGAAATGAGGTAAATTCTGAACTTAAACAAGCTATTAATGTTTTCCAAGAAATGCATGAAGAAGCCCAAAAGCTTGCAAAATCCAATAACAAGCTCAAAGGAAATCTTAGATGGCATGTTGCAAAAATAACAGAATTGCAAACTGAAATTTGCAACTTGAAAGAAGAAAATGAAAAACTTATTTCAAGCTACAAAATGAATGGATATGTATGTGCTTCTTCTTCTACTAATGTTGACAAATACAGTTTGCTGCAAAAGGATTTTGATGATTACAAAAGAAGTCAAGGAGAAAAAAACATGTTACTCCTATCCAAAAATAGTGATTCAATTGATATGTTGAGAAAGCTTTACAAAGGTAAATGTAACTTGGCTGAAATGTTAAGTATGCAAAAGTATGCTGGAGATACTTCTGGTTTGGGGTACAAACAAGGATCAAAATCTTTTGGAAAAACTGTATGTGTGCCTCCAAAACAGAAGAATCAAAAGAAGTTCAAAAACTCAAAGATCAATCATAATGCTTTCTTGAGAAAATCATCAAAATCTGTAACATGCAACTATTGTATGGAAAAAGGACATACATCTTACAAATGTTATGCTAGGAGATTCTATGTGCCTAATGGAAATTGCATTTGAGTTCAAAAGAAAAAGAAAGTTGCTAACCCCTATGGACCCAATCTCAATTGGGTACCTTCCTTTATAAACTGATTTGATTTTTGCAGATATGTCTAAGAGCTAGGTCCTCATTATGATACCTTGATAGTGGATGTTCTAGATATATGACAGGTGACATGTCAATGCTTACAAATCTAACTCTTAAAGATGGAGGATTTGTCACTTATGGAGATAATAACAAAGGAAAGATCATTGGAGAAGGCAACATAGGAGATAGATTCAAAACCAAAATCAGAAATGTACTTTATGTAGAAGGGTTGAAACATAATCTCTTAAGCATAAGCCAACTCTGTGATAAAGGATTGAAAGTCTCATTCAATGAGAATTGCTACATGATTTGTGATGGGCAAAGTGGTGAAGTGTATTCACATAGGTAAAAGGAAAGGTAACATTTATTTACTTTCATTTGATCATGCACTCTTTCACAACACTTCATGTCTAATAAGCAAGATTGATGAATCTTGGTTATGGCATAGAAGGGCAAGTCATATTAATATGCATCATATGAACAAGCTAATTAAAAAGGATTTAGTAATTGGTTTGCCCAAACTCAAGTTTGAAAAGGACAAACTTTGTGATGCTTGTCAAAAGGGAAAACAAACCAAAAATTCTTTTCAAAGTAAAAACATTGTTTCCACCTCTAGACCCCTTGAATTACTTCACATTGACTTGTTTGGTCCTTCTAGAACTATGAGTTTAGGAGGCAATTATTATGGGCTTGTCATTGTAGATGATTACTCTAGATTTACTTGGACTCTATTTTTGAAATCCAAAAGTGATGCTTTCCATGCTTTTAGAAAAATGGCCAAGCTTGCTCAAAATGAAAAAGGTAGCAAAATTATCTCAATAAGACGTGATCATGATGGAGAATTCCAAAATGAACATTTTGTAAAATTCTGTGAAGAAAATGGAATTGACCACAATTTTTCAATTCCAAGAACACCTCAACAAAATGGTGTTGTGGAGAGGGAAAATAGATCTCTTGAAAAAGGAGCTAGATCTCTTCTTAATGAAAAATTTGTCAAAATATTTTTGGACTGATGTTGTAAGTACAGTTTGCTACACTTTGAATAGATTACTTATAAGGCCTATTTTAAAGAAAACTCCTTATGAGCTATACAAAGGTAGAAAACCAAACATTTCTCATTTGAGAGCTTTTGGTTGCAAGTGTTTTGTTTTAAACAATGGGAAAAAATCACTTGGAAAATTTGATGCTAAAGCTGATGAAGCAATTTTCCTTGGATATTCATTACATAGTAAAGCATATAGAGTTTTCAATAAAAGAACAATGTGCATGGAAGAATCTGTACATGTGATTTGTGATGAGTCTAATCCCTCAAAAGAGGAAAAGAAGTGTGATGTAGATGCAGGTCCTATGGAGGAATTTATTCAGCTTAATGATTCCATAAATAAGGAGAAAGAAGAACCAAGTGCTGAAATAAAACCATCAACACCTGTTCAAGAGCCAAAAGATTGGAGAACAATAAGAGATCTCTCACTTGACAACATCATAGGTGAAGTTTCAAAGGGAGTATCTACTAGATCTTCATTAAGAAATTTGTGTTGTAATATGGCTTTTGTTTCTCAAATTGAACCTAAGAATATTGATCAAGCCTTAAGTGATGAACATTGGATGCATGCAATGCATGATGAGTTAAATCAGTTCAAGAGAAATGAAGTTTGGGAACTTGTTCCTAGACTATTCTCTCTCAAACCTATTGGGACAAAATAGATTTTTAGAAATAAACTTAATGAGAGTGGAATCATAGTCAGAAATAAAGCTAGATTGGTTGCAAAAGGTTACAACCAATAAGAAGGCATTGACTATGAGGAAACTTATGTGTCCAGTTGCAAGATTGGAAGCCATTAGGTTATTGCTTGCAAATGCATGTTTAACTGGATGTCAAAAGTGCCTTTTTAAATGGATACATTGAGGAAGATATATATGTTGAACAACCTCCTAGCTTTACTGATTTTAAACATCCAAACTATGTTTTTAAACTTAAAAAGGCCCTTTATGATTTAAAACAAACTCCTAGATCTTGGTATGAAAGATTAAGCAAGTTTCTGCTTGAACAGTCTTTCACAAGAGGTCATGTTGACAAAACCTTGTTCATCAAAAGGCAAAAAAATGATATCTTATTGGTTCAAGTATATGTTGATGATATAATTTTTGGTTCAACTAATCATTTGCTGTGCAAGGAATTTTCTTCAGCTATGCAGAAAGAATTTGAAATGTCAATGATAGGAGAATTAACATTCTTTCTTGGACTTCAAGTGAAGCAAATGAAGAATGGGACATTTCTCAACCAATCCAAGTATTACCTTGAAATGGAGAAAAGTAAAGATGTTGCAACTCCAATGGCAACATCGACTATCTTGATTCAAATGAAAATGGAAAGAGGGTTGATGAGTCAAAATTTAGAAGAATGATTGGATCATTATTGTATTTGACAGCTAATAGACCAGACATAATGCTAAGTGTGTGCTTGTGTGCAAGATATCAAGCAAATCCCAAAGAGTCACACCTAACAGCAGTCAAGAGGATCCTCAAATATCTCAAGGCAACACCAAAAGTTGGTCTTTGGTATCCTAAAGGTGCATCAATTAATATTATTGGTTATTCTGATTCTGACTTTACAAGATGTAAGTTAGATAGAAAAAGCACTAGTGGAACTTGTCATCTACTTGGAAGTTCATTAATCTCATGGCATTGCAAGAAACAATCTTGCGTTGCTTTGTCAACTGCTGAAGCTGGATATTGATTAGTGCCATATTTCAGTTAAATTCATGTTTCAAGTACTGGCACTTATCTTTTGATTTCATTAACTTGGCTTATAAATTTTCCCTAAACCTAGTTAAATAGCACCTAGTACTTGTGTTAAAGTTGTTTTGGAAGATTAATCCAATCATGTTTTGTATTTTGATAGATTCTGTGGATTTTTGAGGCTTCTGAATAAGCAAAGCAAGCAAAGAAGGCTTATATAGCAAGTATGGGAGGTGCAACAAGCTTTTCAGGCCCAGAAACCGACATGGCCCAAAGCTTTCTTCAACATTAAGACTTTAACTCGCCCAGGCGACCAACCATAGAGTATTTTGCTCGCCCAGGCGAGCTACAAGTTCCAAAAAGATATGTAAAGCTGGCCCAGGCGACCAAAACATGAAGAAAATGGTGGCCTGGGCGAGTGGAAGCAGGAAAGCCATGGATCTATAAATAGCCACGAATTTGGAGAGAAAAATTCATTCTTTTGCATTCCTTTCTTGTTTAAGGCTTATTCCTTAGGTTTAGGAGGTTAAATATTAGTAGTATGTATGCTAGGAAAGTGAGAGAAGTGAGGATTAGTATGGAGACTCTGCCGGATAGAAGCAATGATGGGGACATTCATCAATTCTTTCCTTGAGGAAGTTCTCTCCACTATGAGTAGCTAGCTTCTCTGAGGATTGGATGTAATCTTCTTAACCCTATATCTCTTTAAATACTTATGTATGAATCGTTCTATTTCTTGTTGGTAATTTCATTCGGCGCTTAATGCTTGATTCTACTTGATCACTAGTATCATGAACTTAAATCCTAAGTGAGACTGGAAAGTAATCTTAGGGTTTGAACTGAATGAATTTACTCATTACGTTACATTGCTAGGAATAGGGCATAACTTTCTGATTGCATAAAGTACGCGATTATAATTCTTAATGCTGC
>PYAF01001378.1:233076-283902 GCA_007407185.1 Glycine tomentella | reverse complement strand
AAATCCAATCCCACTTTCTCATAAGTATATTTCATTTTCGCTAAAGTTTAGTTACTTTACTTTACTTGCACCACCAAATGAAATCTCGCTCAACCTACTTGTACATAACTATTGAACTGTTTAATTCTATTTGGATTAACTGAGTAAGCTCAAGTCCCTGTGGAGACGATCTTATAAATTTTGAAACTTACAACGACACTTCGGTGCGCTTGCCGAAAATTCCTAACAGATATATCTCAGCTGGAAGTTGTTGTGCACAAAGTCTATGGTTGAAGCAACAATTACAAGATTTTGGAGTTGAATTGAAAGAAATACCATTACTATGTGACAACACAAGTGCTATCAACATTTCAAAGAATCCAATAATACATTCAAGGACCAAACATATTGAGATAAGACATCATTTTCTCATAGATCATGTTCAGAAAGGTAATATCAAAATTGATTTTATTGACAGTCATAATCAATTGGCTGATATATTTAATAAACCATGGGCTAGAGATAGATTCTATGCTCTTAGAAACATGCTAGGAATCTTGGATGAATCTAATCTCTGTTAGCTTGAATGTTGTATGCATTTTCATGTGAAATGATTTCTCATTTGAATCCATCATCACAAATGCTTAAAATTTCCAAGTTGTGCAGCATAAATTCTGTTTTATCTGATATTTGCTCTGTGATAATCAATTAAGTATCGTATTAATCGATTAAAATCACTTAAATCATGATTTAGAATGAATTATGTGCTTATGTAATCGATTACACAAACGAAATAACCGATTATTCTTCTCAGAAACACATTTTCAGAAAATTGAATCATTCTGTAATAATCGATTAAGTATCGAATTAATTGATTAAACTGATCAAAAATTCTTTTACAAAGTGAAAATTCACTGGAATAATTAATTACAGTGAATGGTAATCGATTAAATTACTGAGAATCAGTTTTTCAAATTTCAAAACCTCCTGGAATAATTGATTACATGTCGAAATAATCGATTACACAAGCCTCAACATGTTTCTAAAATTCAATCTTTTATGTGATAATCGATTAAATCATAAGATAATTGATTACACTTCGTCTTCTACCTGTGAATTTTATAGAAATAATCGATTACGTTACAAATTAATCGATTATTGTATTTGCAAAAAGTGATTTTGCTTATGAATTAATCGATTACACAAGGAAATAATCGATTATTCATGGAGTTACTGCAAATCTGACAGATTTTCTTGGAAGTTATAACTGCCTAACTTCCACCTAATTCAAATTTAAACCCTCTGTAGTGATTTAATTCGTACTAACTGCTATTTTTTTCAAAATTCAAATACTTGGAGCATAAAAATCTCTATAAATACAGTCTATTGTTGAAGGAAGAAATCATACCTACTCTTATTCTTATCTTTCAAACACCTCTATGTTTTTCTTCTATTTAAGTTTAGTAACTCTGCCCAAAAGATGTCTGTCTCTAAGAGAGTTAAGACCTCTAAGAGAAAGGCTGGAGAAATCTCTAACCCAGTTGTTAGTAGGTTGGATCATTGGTTCCCTGCAAAGAGGGACAGAATGACATATCTCCAATTCATTGCCACCAAATTGGTGTTTCCCCCAAAACACCTAGAATTAGATTGGTTCATTAGGGAAGGCTTCCAATTCCCTGTGTTTCTTGAAACTAAGGGATTAAGGAAGTTTATGGAGATGAAGGGTACATTCTACCCTGAATTGGTCAAGGTGTTTTACACCTGTGCCAAAGGTTCCATGGATGGGATACTTAGGTCCCAAGTGAATGGGGTTGCCATGGAAATAACTCTAGAAGTATGGGAAGCAGTGGCTAGTATTTCTTTTGAAGGAGAAAGGAAGTTTGAGGAAGAGGCTGAGGGCTATAATAGGGTAGAAACCTATAGGGGAATGCTGATTGATCCCCAAATGAGGCTAAAGCTTAGGCTTAGTACTGGCCCCATGACCCATGAAGACAGACTTCTGTATTATATAATCACTTACATTCTCACTCCTAGAGCCACAAACCATGCCCAAACCACTGATGATGACCTGCAACTTGTGTATGGTCTCAAGAATTCAATTCAGATGAATTGGATTCTCATTCTTGAGGAGATTATGTTAAAGTCCAATAGGCTTATGAACTATCCTTTCCCCTATGCCGTGCTTATCTTTAGATTCATAGATTATTTCAACATAGATGTTTCTAATGAAGTGGTGGACAACACCAACTCAAGCAACAGTCTCATCAAGGAGAAACACCTAACCAAACTAGGGATGCTTAAGACACCTCAAGAATGGCAAATGGCTGGCCAACAAGTTGTTCCTGCCGCTGCTGCTGGAGTTGAAGAAGATGCTGAAGAAGAAGGCCCCAATCAACCTGCCTATAGTCCATTTGAATCCTTAATGATTCAAAAGATGGATGGTCTGTTGTCTCTTCATCATGAACATAGGGCTGAGACCAATGCAGCCTTAGAGGAAATTAAGTCTAGGCTAGAAAGTATTAAAGCAACAATGATGTTTGATAAGTCTGAATCTTTCTAGTTTATAAGCCTTGTATTTCCTCTTTTATATTTTATGTTTTCTGTTTTTATGTTCTTTTTTAAGCAATGTACTAAGTTCCCTCAATGATTAATGAATTTGTTTCAATTTCTCCTACTTGTTATCCACTGTGCTGTTTAATTTTTGTCTTCGAAAAGCCAAATAGGGGGAGAAATGGTTGATTGATTGTGCTCTGCATTGTACTATGTTCTACCCTATTTTTCTGCACAATTTTTGCACAAATCAAAAATTGAATAAACTATCAAATTAAGGGGGAGCTAAGTAATCAAATTAACAAATTAAGTCACATATACAAGTTAATGAATGATGAATTAAGCAAGCAGATATCTTAACACTTGTTCTTGGCAAAAAGTCTGTGATTATTTTCAGGTTTGAAAAAGCTTAAGTCTTCTATTTGATTCCCTCAAAGAACCTCAAGTCCAACAAATGATCAATCAAGAATTTGGCATGTTCAAAGGCAAAAAGGGAGAGATTGTTGGATATAGGACGAGCATCATGAAGAGTGAAAAACTTTGATTTAGAAATGGGTTTTGAGCTTTCAACATTCTTGAAGTGCCTTGAAGTTTTGTAAATGATTCAAGTGTAAGAGAAAGACAATCTGATTGATCCTTGCATTGCATTGCATTCATTCATTATCAAGCTTAAATGGTTTTCATTAAGACATCAAAGCTTTTATCTTTTTGGTTAAGATTTTAATTTGATTAAAAGGTTTTTGGAAAAATGAGTTCTTACTGTTTTAATCGATTTCTTAATAATATAATCGATTATTTTGTTCTTCGTTTAATTTGGAAAAATCTTCATGAACAAATTAATCGATTACCTATCGCTTTAATCGATTATTTGGCCGTTGATTAAAAATAAACTGCTTTGTTAAAGGTTTTAATCAATTACTTACTTAGTGTAATCGATTACATAGTTGAAAATTTATTTTAAGCCTTGCTGTGATAATCGATTACCATTATCAGTAATCAATTACATAGTTCATTTGATAAAAGCTTGTTTTCTGATTTAATCGATTACCAAAACTCGTAATCGATTACACAGTTCATTTTGTAAAACTAAGTTTTTTGTCTTAATCGATTACAACTCGGTTTAATCGATTATTTTGCTCGTTGTTGAAACCCAAAAAGCTTCTTTAACATTTTAATTGATTAAGTGATAATTTAATCGATTACATAAGAATTTTAATCGATTATCTGACTCGTTTAATCGATTACAGTTAGTTACAAAATCTGTTATAAATAAGATTGAAGGCTTGGCTTGTTTGAGAACTTGACCACTTCGTATTTCTGAGTATATACAAGCCTTCTAAGTCTTTCAAAGTGATTTTCTCAGTATTATTACTTCTTGCTTCATTCAAAACATCAATGGGTCTTTGAATGATTCTTGAGAAAGAAACTTTTTCAAGGTTAAGGAAAAGCATGGTCTGATTTTGTTTGCTATTCAACCTGACTTGATAACTCATGTGCATTACATTCATTGGATCATTGGGTTGTTTCTCTCCTTAATCTTTGTTTATAAATTCGTTTTTGAATTTCTGTTGTAATTTGCTATTGTAAGTGGGTTCTTCTTGCTTGGTTCTAGAGAAGAGTTCTTTAGCTAAAGAACAGAGTAGTGTTCTTTGGTTCTTGCTCTTTTGAAGTCTAATAGGGTTTTAGATTTCTATTCTTTATCTAGTGTCGATAAAGGGAGAGTTTTGTAAAAGCCTGTAAGAACAAGATTTATAATAGTGAAACTCTAATTCAGCGGGAATTAGAAGAAACTGGATGTAGTTTCTATTGTGAAGTGAACCAGTATAAATTGTTTGTGTTTTTGTTTCTTTTTCTCTATTACTCATCTTGTTCATTGATTCTTTAATTCTTATTCATTGTTCAACAAGTTCTGTTTTGAGTTATAGATTTCTTAGGGCTGAGTTATTTGATTGAGTAAAAATGTTTCTTGATTTTGAAAGTGATAAAGATCCTGAACTCTTGAACTCTGATTTGAATTAATTTTTAAAATATCAAGGTTTTAACCAATTCACCCCCTTGGTTATTGTGAGTATTGCTATTATTTTCAGTTTTATCTTACTCCTTATGATATATGTATTATCTCATTTCTGACCATATAATATATAGATGATTTTCTTTTAGTCTTTATCAAATATTTTTTAAAAAAACTACGTTAAAATAAACAAAATATTATAGGAACTAAAATAAAATAAAATAATAATAATAATAATATAATATAAGAATTATAACAAAATAATAGGATTAAAAAAATTCCAAGTAACATTTTCAAAAAAAATATAAAGACTAAAAAAATATTACAAGAAATAAAACATATTTAATCAATACTATTATTATTATAACTATTAATAAAGATAATTACTTTATGTACATATTTTATATTCTTAAATTATTTTTCAATATATATGATTTTTTTAAAATCTTCAAAATATAATTTTTAATTGTTACTTTTTTTAGCTATTTTTTATTTTAAAATATACACAGGCAGTAAAGTATATATATATATATATATATATATATATATATATATATATATATATATATATATCACGATTCACGAAGCCTCATTCCAGGGTGTTAATGTTAAAAGCTGGGGAGACAAAAGTAGCCTTGGTTGAGATGTTTGGTATTGCGGGTTTCCCGGGTGACTTGTTAGCTGAAAACAAGAATATATCGACCATCATTGATCAAGTCTCAAGTTCGAAGCTAACTCATGAAACTCACACAGAAACACAACACAAGCTAGTTGGAGTGAGATATGTTTGGGATCCTATCATGGATGGGACGATTCTTCAATTTACAAGGTATTATTATTGTTATTGCTTCTCAGAAAACTGCACCCTTGTGCAGTTAATTACTCATCATATGCCTTTATCTTTGTTACGTTTTTTTGTTTTTGTTATTTTAGTACAAAATATAACTTCTTTTTTTTTTACTGTTAAGGTTTCATGCAGTTTGGTTTAAGCTGCAGATCAGTGCTTATTGATCACTTTCCTCTTTCATGCCTTTATCTTTGTTACCTTTTGCTCTGTTGTTTCATTACCTGATCTTCAGTTCCTGCACCCTTTTCATTCCTCCACTTCCTTCATTTCTTCTCTTCTTCAGATAAAGATTCTCTACAGTTAAAATGTATGTTAATTAACTGCAAAGATGTTTACCCTTAATTTTTTCAAAAAAAAAATTAAACAAAGCATCATGTTGATTTTAAAAACTTATGCACCTTTGGATTATAGATTCATGAGCTACATATCAATTTTAAGCTCTAGAGAATCCAACTTTGATAAAATATAATAATAAGAGAGATGTTCAATTCGTATGTTTGATTTCTGCTGGAGATTGAGCTTTGAGATTGCTTTTAAATTGGGAAGTTGCATAAATATCCCTTTACAGGATTTGTTTGTTCATTGAATCGTCTTTTTGGATGTGTTTGATGTTGTGCTCTTGAAGTCTAAACTCGTGCCATTTTGAGATAAATTGTGTTATAATCATTTGTTCCTTCACTTCCATTCCATAAACACAGTAAAGCCTGTGATTTCAATGCCAGAATGTATGAAGCTTATAGTTGGATTCGATTAATCAACCGTTAATTTTCTCAACAACGACCTAGACTACTTTAGTTTATTCTGTAAAATGAGTTAATCACTTTAGAGGAATCAAATCCCTTTAAGAGTTTAAATACTTCAATTTTTAACTTTTCAGACTAACCCTTAAATTATTAATGGATTTTGTTAAGCATAATTGGTATTTCAATAAACTCACTTCCTGGATGGTTGAAAACATTCTTATTTCACTCTTCCTGAATATGAGGTTACTGGATTTAATGGTAACTTAGTTTTTAAGCCTTCATTAACTGAACATGACATTCTTGCATATGTAACTGTTAAATACAGCATAGTAAACATAGCATAGTTGAGTAGTCAAGTCGTAGTGCTCAATGCTTTTTGCTTGTGTTTACACAGGTAAGGAGTGGAGGAAAAGGCAAATAAGAAAGATAACAGACCGAGTTTTTGACCAAGTAAAGAATCCAGCGCAAAATAATTTGAGATTTGGAGATCTGTATATTGCTATTTTACTTGTGTACAAGTAAGAAGCCTGTGTTTTACATTTTGGTGACATTGATAATATGCTTTTGAAATACTGAATAAATTTGATTAGCCCTTCTAAAATGATCTGTTTTTACTTTGTAGTGATATCAACAAGTATATTCCTGGCCCACATTTTGATCCTCCGTCAAAAGACAGAATCAAACAAGTCATTACGGTACTTTAATGTGTCATAATGGGATCAAACTAAGTATTCTATCTACTTAAAAATATGAAAAGTTTACACTGGAAATAAATCTATACTATGGTGCTTTCTGTTTTAACCTTGTGATACACTATATACAGTTTTTCATCTTTTTAATAATAGGTTACTAATTCGTTTACTTCAATTTAATGGCAATGGAGAGTTTGAATATGAGAAGCAACCCTGGTCGTTCATCTATTAACTTGTTTATGGCAGAGTTTTGGGTTCATTTGATAGATAGTTGTCAACAGGGAAAATTTGAGACACAGTTTTGGGTTCATTTTGGGAATTTGGATGCAGAAATTCTTCTATTTTGTAGAAATTGCATATGCATGCAAGTTTGTTAAGTTCTTAGATGCAAGCCAAAATTAGGCTGAGCATGCCATTACACAAATAATCAAAGGTGTTCTGTACTTTACATTAGAGCTTTACTATATCTTCAACAAGCTAGCTGTTGTGATCTATATACAAGGCCTTATCATTCTTTTCAATCAGAATCAACATGGAAAATTTTTATTGTGCGAGTTGAAAGGCTCATTTTCATTTTTCTATAAATCTTCGTTCTCTTCGTGCTTACCTATGTTAAAATTCAACTCTCCTAAGATAAGCTATTTGTACAACTTTGTTAAGACCAACAGAATCTGTCAATTGCTTCAACTACATTGAATTTTTTTCCTGCATATTATAATTGATGGTATGTTGGAATTTTGTGTGATTCATAACATAATTTGCAGTCCTGTGATGAAAATAAGGATGACCAAATTAACCGTGACGAATTTTTTGGTTTCTTCGAGCAAATGGCACCCGAAACATTCGATGTTGTTCGTAGAAAACTTATTGCCACTTTGGTTGCAGCACCAACAGTTGCCGCGGCAACAAAGAAGGCTACTGAACGTGTCCCAGTTGTTGGGAAACTGGTGCAATGGTTACCCAAAGCAGTTTATGCTTTCCTTATGACAATTGCAGCTGTGTGGTACCAAGAGGATTCTGCACACTAGCCACTTCACACGTTTTTTATGCAGAATGATATAGTTCTCTAGATTGTACTCATTGGATTGACACTGTTTCCATGTTGTTTACAAAATGGCAGTTGATAGAAACAATTGGTTCCGTTTGGTATTTTCGACAAAAGTCCAAATCTTGATTTTTCTGTCAAAGTTCACATGTAATGAACTGTCTTCAATGAAATTGAAAATTATGTCTTTTCCTTGACTCATGTCTTTATGATTTCTATCATTACTTTGACCTAACTGAGAAATATGTCAAATACTCAAATGAAACCTCACAGGAGCTCATCTGGCTGAAGACTGCTTAAGAGTTTCCATACCTTACATTGTATAAACTTTACTTTTCTTTTAGCATGGTAGGAATAACATGCATTAGGAGTTGATTGGTGCATATGTATCAATGGAGTCACTGTAGGAACTATTGGATTTATGCGGAAGCGATTTAAGAACCTAGTATATTGGTATGTTTATCGAATCATCATTGTTTCATAAACACACAAGGAATATTACATCTCGGAGTACTGATCTTTGATGATCTCTCACGCCTTAGAATTCTTGCGTCACTGCACAATTGTTCTCCTTGTAGTCTGTTGATGGCAGACCTTCCAGACTATCTCTCAAGGGGGAAAGGGATAGTATGTAGACACTTTCTCACTATTAGGAGATGACCTTGCCTCAGCCTCTATGACTGTCCTCTCTATTTAGAGAGGGTTAAGTGTAGTATATATATGGGTGTCTAGAAAACCTAACCATTAGATGTTAACGGGCTCTAGGTTTCTTGGACTCTTTTTACACACTAGGTCCTATTGGGCTTTAGTGAAAGAGCAAAAACCCAACAATCTCCCACTTGCTCTTGAGTACAAACTTGAGGTTAAAGCCCAAGACCATGTAACTCACTAGTTGTCATCAATTGAAATTTCTCCATCCCTTATCTTGAGCTAGGCTGGGGATCTACTAGTTGTTATTAATCAAGGCTCCCGATAATCAACAAATGATTATCTAATTTGGTGTTACTCCACTAAAAGCCCGAACTTAAACTCCAAGATTAATAACATATATAACATGTATATGCATCACCCCTTTGTAGAATGTCTATAATTGATTGATAAGTTTTCTGTTACCCAATCAATTATTTATTCCCTTTACTATGATAGTTTCTCTAATGGATTACATGCACTGGCCAGTGTCTTCAATATCCAAGTACCAAAACATATCAAGCGGATATTTCCTACAAATTTCATATTATTTATCTCATAAATATTGATAATCAAATAATCTCACTCCCAAGTTATTGGCCGTCAATAGATCGCACCTCACCTGTTGGTAAATCAAAGAATGAAAACTATTTGATTACCTATTTATAATAAACTCAGAATTAAGAGCAATCTTATACCTATAGTTATTTGGAGATTTGATACCTTATGACAGAAAAACACCCTTAATCAAATCTCTCTTTGATCCTTTCGATGTGAATGTTAATTCACACCAATATTTTACAATGATTCAAACAAAACCATTTCATAAAATATTGCAGCTTAAATAAAGTGCCCAACTTTATTTAACAGCTGTGAATCTGTTTATCAATTATGAGAACCTATGATCATGTCCTCCACGAACGTATCCATATGATCATATACTACACAATTGATCCGGACCTTGGTGTTTGTAAATAGTGTGCAAAAAAAATGAATAATACCTCATTTAAAACTTTCAGAAAAAATACAATGTCATAATGCCTTGCACAAAAGGCACAAAAATAACAGAGTAAAAAATCAAGCTCCTAAAGCTACAACAAATCTGGAATCCTCCTAAGACCCATAGATGTAACATGCCTCTCGAACACACGTTTAGGCAAACTTTTTATAAAAGGGTCAGGAAGGTTTTCTTCCGACGCTATCTTGGTTACCACTGTGTCTCCTCTTTCAATGATGTCTCGGATCAAGTGGTACTTCCTCTCTATGTGTTTTTGCCTTTTGTGACACCGTGGTTCCTTGGATTGTCCTACTGCCCCACTATTATCACAATAAAGTGTGATAGGACGGCTAGCACCTGGTATCACCTGAAGATCCATAAGGAACTTCTTCAACCATGCGGCTTCCTTTGCAGCTTCTGATGCTGCAACATACTCAGCCTCTGTTGTAGAGTCAGCCACACATGACTGTTTGATACTTCTCCAACAGATGGCCCCGCCATTAAGAGTAAACACATAGTCTGAAGTTGATTTTCTTGAGTCAATGTCTCCTTTGAAATCTGAGTCTGTGTACCAACAGTTTCAAGACGCCCACTTGAATAGACCAACATATAATCTCTCGTTCTCCGAAGATACTTAAGTATATGTTTAACTGCTATCCAATGTTCCTCTCCAGGATTAGATTGGTATTGGCTTACTACTCCCAATGCATAGCAGATATCTGGTTTGGTGCACAGCGTAGCATACATAAGGCTACCTACTGCTGAAGCATAAGGCATCCTACTCATGCTTGCTCAGCCAAGTCTTTATGCCCGATAATACCTCTGTGTCATTACCAATAAGGAGTATATCATCTATATAAAGCACCAGAAAAGATATTGCTTCCCCTTAGATCATTTTGTACACACACGGCTCATCAGGACTTTTCACAAAATCATAAGACTTAATGGCTTGATTAAAACTGATGTTCCATGATCTGGATTCTTGCTAAAGTCCATAAATGGACCTTTGCAACTTGCATACCATGTTTTCTTGCCCTTTGTCTATGAACCCTTTTGGTTGTTACATATAGATATCCTCTTCCAAATTTCCATTTAGAAAAGCAGTTTTGACATCCATTTGCCAAATCTCATAATCAAGATTTGCTGCAGCAGCTAAGAGAATCCGGATGGACTTAAGCATGGAAATCAGCGAAAAGGTTTCTTCATAATCCACACCTTCTATTTGGGTGTACCCTTTCGCCACCAATCTAGCTTTAAAGGTTTCAACCTTCCCATCCGATCCTCTCTTTCTCTTGTAGATCCACTTACACCCACTTACCCCTTTCGGTGCATCTACAAGAGACCAAATTGAGTTGGAATACAAAGAATCCATTTCACGATTCATAGCCTCAAGCCATTCCTGAGCATCAACATCTCCTAGTGCCTCATCATAACTCGTGGGATCATCATCTTCTTCAATGATGACATCCTGATACGATTCGCCCAACAAGAGAAATCTTCCGAGTTTACGAATCAATCTCCCACTACGACTTTGTCGCACTTGTTGTTGTGCATCTACAGGACGATCCAAGTTAGGTGGATTAACAATTTCTGGAGGAACCTCATTACATGGGTTAACCAATTCTTGATTTTGTTCTTCCACAAGTGGTACTTGCATTTCTACAGGTTCCACTTGTTGAACATCATGCTGAACTTCTGGTTCTGAATCTGGTTCCTATGTGTGTTCAACTAAAGGTATATTTTCCCCTCTTTATACAACCATAGGAACAAAAGCTGGAACCGCTTGAGGTTGAGGTGAAACTTGATCTAAGACTAGCTCATCAACAATAACCTTACTTCTTGGCTTATAATTTGAATATAGTCTTCTTCTAAGAAAGTCACGTGAGTGCTCACTATGACCTTCTTTTTTTTCAGACTATATGTAACACCTCGTATGCATCCGGTGTATTAACAATTACTTAATCAGATTTGCACGGTAACTAATTTAATTAAAATCCACAAAATCGATTTCAAAACCATATTTCTTGATTCATTATGTATGGTACGTAACCTCAATTAATTATACGAATTTCAATACACTATAGCCAGCCTCATCGATCCAAATAACATAAAGAACGACAAATACATCAATAATATTTATACAGATATATCAACAGAATAAACCACATGTATTTACATATACATCATCAAAGACACTCACTGTGTCTATACCAAAGAATAAGCACCAGGTGCCACAATCTCACAGATCACTTCCTCGCACGAGGGTACAAAATACAAAAAATCAAAACATCATAATCCATACAGGACTCAAAATATATGCACACGCATATCTTCCCTCGCAGGGGTACAAAACAATATCATATACAAAAAGTAATGAGCCACAATGCTCTCAAAATACTGGCCAAGCAGCTATACAATGGCTATCCCTACTGGGACCTCCCGTCCTGGGAACTATCATCTCTACCAGAAGCATCACCTGTAAAACAACATCCCCAACAGGGGTGAGATACAATCTCAAAAAGCTCAGAGCTCTTGGAGGCTTCTCCTTCCCCTTGGCTCACTTCCATGATACACAACATCAAAGGCATCACAATCACCAGGCCTCCTGGCCCTCACAACAATACATAGCCATCCTCTAGCTCTAATGTATATCCGCGATACTACGCCCGCCAAAGATGCATCATCATCAGCATCTGGGACTCTCAGTCCCTAGTGTGAGGTCGAAACTCACACCCGTGTCATCCCATCGGGAGCTATCCCTTTACACATGGATACACGTATATGGCACCTCCGAGAATAGGCTTCAACCGCGACGGGACCACCTATCTCTTGGTCTTAGGGGATCATACTCACCCTTTACGTGAGCAAACCAAACTAGGAGTTGCGCTCTACTCTTAGGGAGGTCCATATCTATCTAACTGGCCAGAAGATCTATGCGAAAGGCAATCATACACACAAAGCATAGAATCATGCATACATATTATCATGAGGAAAACTGTAACAACCAATTCAATGCGCATGCATCATGTATGCAACCATCACTCCCTCGAAGTATGGTGGAACACAGGCAGTGGGAAACACTCCCAAGAACAAAGAGCGTACCTGGCAATGCAGTCCTCTACTGTCCAATCCCAGAACTGTGGTCTACGCCACTGACACCCTCGGTGTCATGCCCTATACAAAGGCACACAAGCAAAATCAATAACCATTCTAACCTTACAAGGCATTAAGTACATAATAATGGTTCTTAACCGTTAAAAAGGAAAGAAACATTATTCTCTTTCATAATAACCCCTTAGCATCCTATCTCAAACTTCTAAGGCTAGTCACCTAACTGATGACTTACAGACCCCCACCAGGATCTATTTCAGCCTAACAAAGGCGCTAGAGTCTCTCTAAGACTCTGCATAAGCCAATTCAAAGGGTTCAATTGCTTTATACAAACCATAAATCAACAATTTCCATGTTAGCCAAAATGGTTACTTCAACACTTTTTCACCGTTTATGTAGCCTCCTGAACATCTTTTGTAAAACCTAGGCTCATATTTATCATAATACCTTCCATTTAACCAACATTCTTCCTACTCATACATATCTCAGAGTCAAAAACCAATCTTCATCAAAAGTCATATTTCAAAGTTCAATCTTTATCAGAACAACCTTCTGATCATACTTTTCTAAAGGACCCAAGTCTAATTCCAGCCCTAACACAAATGGGTCACTATTCATCCCAAGAACAATTTCACAAGTCAATCGGTAAAACTTGAGTTTCTTACCTCTAAGCAGTCAATGAATGCTAGAGGATCACTTCTCCAAGCTTTAGCGTTTTTGCTGACCCAAAATCTTCTGCTGCATTCTCACGCTAATGGTGTCAGATTATTTTTATTTTTTTCTTTTAGAAAATCTTGGTTATTATATTCACCCCACCTTTGTAAGAATTTTGTCCGCAAATTTCGAATTCATACCTGTCAAGCAACTCGGGGTACAACTGCAAAAGCTTCTGCTCCCGCTCCCAAGTCGCCTCCTCAGGTGTCCTCCCTTCCCATTGTACCTTGACTATGGGAATGGTCCTACTCCGAATCTTCTTCTCCATCCTGTCAAGAATCCGCACTAGTCGTGTAGGACAAGTCAGATTCTCCCTAATCTGAATGGTTTCAGGCTCCACCACGTGCGAAGGGTCTGGCACATATCTCCTCAACTGTGACACGTGGAACACATCATGTTGCCCTGACAATTGGGGAGGCAAAGCTAGTCTGTAAGCCACTGGTCCTACTCTCTAAAGAATCCGGTAAGGACCAATGAACCTAGGACTGAGCTTCTTCACACCCAATGCTCGTCCAACACCAGTGACAGAAGACAGTCTCAGAAACACATGGTCTGCCTCATCAAACTGCAGCAGCCTATGTTTATGATCATAGTAGCTCTTCTATCGACTCTGAGCTCTTATCAACTTATCTCTGATCAACTGGATCTGATCAGAAGTCTCCTGAACCATCTCAGGTCCAAGAAGTGGTCTCTCTCCTACCTCGGTCCAACAAACAAGAGTACTGCACCTCCGGCCATACAATGCCTCATAAGGTGCCATGCCCAAACTAGCATGAAAGATGTTATTATACGAGAACTCCACCAAAGGTAGGTATCTATCCCACCTAGTACCCTGCTCCAAAGCACAAGCTCTAACATATCCTCCGGAGTCTGGATAGTCCTCTCTGTCTGACTATCTGTCTGTAGGTGGTAGGCTGTGCTAAGCCTCAACTGGGTCCCAAAAGCCTCCTGAAAAGCACTCCAAAATCTAGAAGTGAACTTCAGATCTCTATCACTGACAATGCTCTTTGGAACACCTTGCAGTCTGACAATCTCTTTGACATATATCTACAGTATAGTCAGTCCGAACAGGTAAGAAATGAGCAGACTTAGTCAGCCTATCAACAATCACCTAGATCGAGTCACATCCAATCTAAGTCCTCGGTAGTTCGACTACGAAATCCATGGAAATGCTATCTCATTTCCACTCTGGAATCTGCAAAGGCTGTAGTAAACCTGACGGTCTCTGATGCTCAATCTTCACCTTCTGACATACCAGACACTTAACCACATGCTCAGCTATGTCTCTCTTCATCCCTGGCCACCAGAAGTTCCTCTTAAGGTCCTGATACATCTTAGTGGCACCTGGATGAATGTTAAACTGGCCCTTATGATCCTCAGACAGAACAACATCCACCAACTCGCCCTTAGGCACAACAACTCAATCTTGGTACAACACCAAGTCGTGAGTCTTCCAAGAAACATCCTGCTGACCAATCATGGCCCTCACATCATGATCCTGCTTCTAGGCCTCTCGGATCCTCCAAATCAAATCATTATCAACCTTGGTCTCTCTCAACTTGAGACCACGAGCACCCTCTATCACAGTCAGGAGCACCCTCTATCACAGTCAGGTGCATATCTCTAAACTGCTTAATCAGCTCACAGTCTGAGATCATCATGCAAGTGGCACTCACGTGTTTCCTGCTCAAGGCATCAGCAACAACATTCACCTTGCCGGGATGGTATCTCAACTCAAAGTCATAATCTTTGAGGAACTCCATCCACCGTCTCTGTGTCATATTCAGCTCCTTCTAGTCAAAGAGATACTTGAGACTCTTGTAGTCACTGAACACCACCAACTTGGCACCATACAGGTAGTGCCTCCAAATCTTTAGAGCAAAGACAATAGCCACAAGCTCTAAATCATGCGTAGGATAAGACTCCTCCTGAGCCTTCAGTTGCCTGGAAGCATAGGCAATAACCTTCTTCTCCTGCATCAGAACACATCCAAGCCCCCGCTTGGAAGCATCACAGTACACCTCAAAGCTTCCCTCAGGATCAGGAAGGTGTAAAATATAGGAACACTTCACACTTAACCAAGAGGGGGGTGAATTAGTTAGGCTTGGTAAATTAAAATTTCTTAGACAAAATCAGAGTTTCCCTTTAGGATCTTTATCAATTTTGAAACCAAGAATCCTTATTCAATCAAATGCTCAGCCCAAGGTATCCAATAGCTCAAAATTGAATTGATAAGCAAAGCAAAAACAATCAAGATAGACAGAATATAATCAAGAAAAAGATTAGAATTAAAACACAAAAGATTTATACTGGTTCACTTCAAACATTATGAAGCTACATCCAGTTTTCTTCTACTCAACACTAGAATGGAGTTCCACTATTACAATTTTTTGTTCTTACAAGTAATTACAAAGTCTTCCTTTATCAACCCTAGATAAAGTTCAGAAATCTAAAACACTATTAGATTCTTAGAGACAAACCCACTGAGAACACTACTCAGCACAACCCCTAGAGAAACATTATCTCAAGTTTACAAGCAAGAAACCCAATTACAATAGACAATACAAATCAAACTCCGAAAAGAATTACAACCACAAAGTTTAAGGAAAGAAAACATCTGATGATCCAGTGAATGATATGCATATGAATGAATATATCAAGTTTAATAATGAAAACTAGCTTAGAGCACCTCCTTCCTTAACCTTTGAAAAGAATCTTCTTGCTTCAAGAATCACTTAACAACCCATAAGTGTTTTAGTGAAAGCAAGAACTCATAGAACCTAGAAAATCACTAAGAATGTGTTTAGAAAGCTTATGTATGCTCAGAATACGAAATGATCAAGTTACAAAAACAGCTGAGCAAGGGTACTATTTATAACAAATTTTGTAACTGTCAGTAATCGATTAAACGCGCCCAATAATCGATTATTTCACTTATGTAATCGATTAAATCAACTATGTAATCGATTAAAGTGTTCAACAGAAGTCTGGATATGGGCAACGAACAGAATAATCGATTATTCCGTCATGTAATCGATTAAGACAAAAAGCTTCATAAACTTGAAATACACAGTGTAATCGATTACGGATTCTGGTAATCGATTAAGACAGAAAGCTTCATAAACTTGAAATACACTGTGTAATCGATTACGGATTATGATAATCGATTAAACCAGGAAGCTTCATAAACCATTTTGAACTATGTAATCGATTACAACATTTGGTAATCGATTAATGCAGCAAAACATGTTAAGTACAGGCATATGATGTAATCGATTACTAACTTTGGTAATCGATTAAGACAGGAAGGTGATTATTTCTGTTTAGCCCATGTAATTGATTACAACCTATTGGTAATCGATTAAAAAGTTCATCAAGGCAGTTTATAAGTAAACTAAGGTAAAATAATTGATTAATCCGATACGTAATCGATTACATTGTTCTTGAAAAGTTTCCCAGAATAAATCAAGAACAAAATAATCGATTATTACTTAAGGGTAATCGATTAAATCAATAGAAAACATATTTTTCCAAAAACCTTTGATTCAATTCAAAACTTAACCAATTTATCAATGCCTTGTGAATTCTATTACTCAACCTAATTGACTTAATGAATGATGTGAATGTAATGCACTTGGATCACCAGAAATGCTTCTTCCTTTACAAATTAATCTTCAAAGCTTCAAGGCATGTTGAAAGCTCAAAACCAAGCTTGACTTTGTTCATTCTTCAAATGACTTCTTTGAAACCAACAGAAGGGTCAACACTGGAGCTGTAGTCAACCTCTCTTTCAACTCCTAGAAACACTGTTCGCACTCATGGGTCCAAACAAACGGAATCCCCTTCCGGGTAAGGCGAGTCGAAGGTAACACCAACTGTGAAAACCCCTGAATGAACCTCCAGTAGTAGCCTGCCAATCCAAGGAAACTCTGAATCTCTGATATGTCCTTGGGTCTCTCCCAAGTCATTACAGCCTCTATCTTACTGGGATCAACTAATACCCCAGCTGCAGAGATCACATGGCCAAGAAATTTCACCTCTGATAGCCAAAACTCGCACTTTGCCAACTTGGCATACAACTGATCATTCCTCAACGTTTAAAGAACAATCCTGATATGCTCGGCATGCTCCGTCTCCGTCTTGGAGTAGATCAGTATGTCATCAATAAACACCACCACGAACTGATCTGAGAAAGGTCTGAATACCATGTTCATATAATCCATGAACACTACAGGGGCATTCGTCAGATCAAAGGGAATGACCTGATATTCAAAGTGACCATATTGAGACCGAAAGGCTGTCTTCGATATGTCTGCGGGTTTGATCCGAATCTGGTGATATCCGGATCTCAAGTCGATCTTGGAGAACACCCTAGCTCCCCTCAACTGATCTAACAGATCATTGATCAGAGGCAAAGGATATTTATTCTTTATAGTAACCTTATTAAACTGCCTGTAATCAACACATAACCTCATACTGTCATCCTTCTTCTTCACGAAGATCACCAGTGCTCCCCACGGAGAAACACTCGGTCTGATGAACTGCTTGGACAACAGGTCCTCCAATTGCACCTTCAGCTCCCTCAACTCCAGAGGAGCCATACAGAATTCTGGGTTTGGAAAAGTGCAAATTTTCAAGAAAAGGAATCCTATGATATGTTGGGAATATCTTATGATAATCATCCACGTCTGAGACGTATTTTAATGCCCGAAAGTTGGATAGGATGGCCTTTGCATAAAGATTATATCGCCCCCAATTTTTATGAAATACAAGATGCTCACTAAATAATAAAAATAAGAAATTAATCCAAACTTCTATATCGATCCTACACCAGGAACCAAATCAATGGAGAACTCAATCTTTCTCTCAGGTGGTAGCTGCTTAATCTCTTCTGGAAATACATCCACGAACTTGCTCACCACCGGGATCTGCGACAGATCAACACTCAGCTTATCTTCTATCACACATGAGAAGATATAGCTCTGAGCTACTTCCCCGATCACCTTGCGAGCTTGCAAAACTGATAGGAAAGAGGTGGTACTCGAACCAGCTCCATCAGAAGGCACAACAACCTTCTTATTGCAACAGTCCAACATCACACCATACATGGCCAACCAATTCATACCCAGAATGATCTCAATAGAAGGCATGGCTAGGCAGTACTAATTAACCACGTACTCCTTGCCATCAAACTTAAACTGCACCTTCTTGCAGTACATGCTCACTTGACACCTCTCACTAGATGCAGTGGTAACCTCCATCGGAGAAGAAAGTCTAGACATAGGCAAATTTAACCCAAATGCAGTCATGTCCTGAATGAATGAATGTGTAGCTCCAGAGTCAAACAAGACTCTCACATCACAACCAGCAATCAGAACAGTATCTCTAAATAGATCAGGACCTATGGCCGCCTCTCTAGCATCAATTGTATACACCGACCTGTTTTGGGTGCTGCTTAGAACTGGAGCAGCCAGTGCCTGGCCCCTTGTTTGTGGGCACGAGATATGTGGCCAAGTTTGCCACACCTGAAACACACCAATTGGCCTGTGGGGCACACTCCCCAGTGATCTCTCCTGCAAGCTAGGCACCTGGGAGCAGGTCGTCTCCGTGCTGAGTCACTCTAGCTAGAGCCTCTCTTAAATCTGTCTAATGGGGTAGAGACTCTCAGATATTTGCCCTTACCCTTATCGGGTGGGCCTGAACTGTCGGGCCTCCTCACCTTCTGTCTGATTGAGGGAGTAGATTGACTGTCTCGGTGTCTGCAAAGCATATCCTCCACCTGGCAACATTGCCTCACCAGGCTATCCATGTCACGGGATCCACTACCGCAACCCGCTCCTCTATGCTCTCCCTAAGCCCCCTCTGGAACTTAGCAGCAAAAACATCAGCATCAGGCAAAGACCTCCTGAAATGTGAATATTTGGCCAGTTCATTGAACCTGGCTAAGTACTCATCCACTGTCAAGCTCCCTTGAACAAGACTATCAAACTCCGCTTGCTTCTGCTCACTGCCATCTCTGGAAAAATATCTGTCCAGGAACTAAGCCTCAAAAGTTTGCCAGGTGATAACCTCACCCCGGCCTCTCAACAACTGAGACGTGGTGGTCCACCACTCATGAGCATCTCCCTGAAGCAGATATGTAGCATAGAGAAGTCTCTGATGGTCTGGGCACTCCATCACTGTGAATATCTTCTCTAAAGCCTGCAACCATCTAGCTGCAGCAACTGGATCATATCCTCTAAGGAACGCTGGAGGGTCATGCTTACGAAAAGTGATAAGCATCTTCCCTCGAACTGCAACATCATTGTCAGCCCCAACATAGAACATCGGGTCCCCTCTTAATTCCAGCCCTAACACAAATGGATCACTATTTATGCCAAGAACAATTTCACAAATCAATCGGTAAAACTTGAGTTTCTTACCTCTAAACAGTCAAGGAATGCTAAAGGATCACTTCTCTAAGCTTTAGCGTCCTTGAATCGCCTTCTTTCTCCTCAAAATCCAAGCTTTGTAAAGTTCCCTAGAGAATGAGATCTCTCTGATTGATGGTTCTTTCGAAGAACTGAAGCTGGAATCTAGATCATGGAGGAGTTCCTTACAACTTTCTAGTTGAGTGGGAAGTGTTTAGATGAAGATTGGCAAAGATATGGAGCTTTCCTAATGCTCTAATGGCAGAAAACGCACTAAGGAAGAAGAAGAAATGTTTTTGCTGACCCAAAACGTGAAAATGACCTTTTATAGGCCCACAGCGCGAGTCCTGGCGCTAATGGCGCCATTTTCAGGCTAACCGTGCCAAAATCCAGTGAAAAATGATCTTCTATTGCATTCTCATGCTAATGGCGCCAATCTCACGCTAACGGCGCTAAATTTTTATTTTTTTTTAGAAAACCTTGGTTATCATACTATAAAACAACCAACCTCTAGTTCCTTTAGGATAGCCTATAAACATGCATACTTTTGTACGCGAGTCCATCTTATTTGGCTTCTGTTGTAAGACATGTGCCGGAGCACCCCACATCCGAATATAATTCATGGTGGGCTTACACCCTTTCCATAATTATATTCGTGTATTTGAAACCGACGTGGACGGAGCTAAGTTCAAAAGGTACATAGCAGTTTCTAAGGCATATCCCCAGAATGAATCAGAAAGAGATGAATAACTGAGCATAGATCTTGCCATTTCTAAAAGGGTTCTATTTCTCCTTTCAGCAGCTCCATTCTGTTGGGGTGTCCCTGGAGAAGATAATTGTGAAACTATCCCCTCTTTGGTCAGGTAAGACCTGAACTCTCTAGAAAGGTATTCACCCCCTCGGTCAGATCGAAGAGTCTTAATTTGAACACCAAGATGTTTTTTTGCCTCATCCTTGAACTCTTGGAATTTTCCAAAAGTTTCAGACTTGTGACGCATCAGGTACACATGTCCAAATCTAGAGTAATCATAAGTAAATGTGATGAAAATACTGATACCCTCCTCTGGTCTGGACATTTATTGGTCCACATACATCAGTATGTACCAATTCCAGCTGAAGTGTGGCACAACTTCCCTTGGCCTTGAAAGATCTCTTAGTCATTTTACCCTCTAAACAAGATTCACAAACTGGTATTGGTTCAAAGTTCAGGGATTTTAAAATCCCACTATTTACTAAACCTTGTATCCTGTTAGAGTTAATATGACCCAATCTCAAATGCCAAAGATAAGTTTCATTGGGAACTTTTCTTTTCTTTGATAAATTAACATGCTCAACATCTCTTAATTCAACATGATTAACTTCAAGGGCACAGGACTAAGGAAATAAAGACCATTAATCATTTCACCAGAACAAATAAAAGAAGATGAACTTTTTATTGAAACTGAGGAATTAAACTGAACTGTCAAACCATGTTTAATCAAACAACTAACAGAAATTAAATTCCTCTGAAAATCCGAAATAAATAAACAGTCCTGTAAAACCAAAGTTTTGCAATTATCAAAAGATAAAATAATTTGTCCCACTGCTAGTGCAGACAAAAGTTCCCCATTTCCAAGCTTCAGAACTCTTTGTCGTTCACTTAAAGGCAAGCAATGTTTGAACCACTGCAAAGAGTAGCAAACATGGTTAGTGGCTCCTGAATCAATGATCCATTTATCATTGCAATTCTCCACTAAACAAGCTTCAATCACATGTAAATTACTCATACCTAGTTGATTCATACGTAGGCAATTTTTCTTCCAATGCCCTTTTTTCCGCACTTGAAGCACTTGCCTTTTGGCTGCTTCATTGCAACTGGTTTGGCAACTGGAATACCTGATTTCTTTTTTTTGTTCTTGTTCCTTCCCTTGGGTTTCCCCTTAGATTTCACAGAACTCTCACTAGCAAAAAAAAGCACTGCCCTGCTTGACTAGAGACTGTTCAGCACTCTCAAGCTCGTGCATGAGCTGAGTAAGGTCAAGATTCATCATATTCATATTATAATTCATCTTGAACTGATTGAAGTATTCATGTTGTGATTGCAAGAGAAGGTCAACTTTTACTTATTGTTCAAATCTAACCTCATGGTCTTCAGCCTTCTTAAAGTTTGCTATCATTGCAAACAATGATCCCGCACACTTCCTCCAGACATAACTGTCTTGGTGACTGCATTCAACGCATTCTGCCTAACAGAGCTGCTAGACATAGCAAATATGCCATCAAGAGTCTGGAGCATCATTGCTCCACTCTCAATCATGTTCACTTGCTCCTGAAGGTGATTGGCGAGACTAGCTAAAATATAGTAGCGAACTGCCACATTTGCCTTCTCCCATCTTTCCTTCTCCTGCTAAAAACGTGCCTTTGTTGCCTCAGGCACATCCTTAGCGGGCTGCACTGGCATAGTGGTAGTCAGAACAAAATTGAGCTTTTCATATTGAAGAACAATATCTAAATTGGTTTTCCATTATTTGTAGTTTGTACCATCCATAAATTTTTTGCTCAAAATAGTAGCTAAAGGATTGAATGAAGACATTTTTGTGAAAAAAAAAAAAAGCACACTAATTTCAAACAAGAATAACAACAAACGGATATAGCGCTAGTAGATTCTAATAACTACTACTCGTTTATAGTTTAACAATCTATTAGTTATCTTTATAAGGCTTATGATGGGCAAGATACTTGTAAAAATAATATTGTTATTTTGGGCCTTTAGTTCCATTGTCAGAACCTCGATGGGAGGGTTAACAGCTTTACCAAAGTTGAATGTATTTAATCATTGTTTACTTTCAGAATTATCTTTAGTGTCTAAGTGTTTCCGACGATGGGTCGTACAAAAATTTACTAAAATTTTGAAAATATTAAGGTTTAATCTAGCGAAATCCGATTATCCTTATCCAATGGAGCTTCAGCGATAACCATTTCACTAATAAACCCACAATCGGAGCCCGTAGGTTTTTAATTAATTACTTAATTAAAAACCTTCACCCATTCAATATTTTAAAATTTAGAATTTTCAAATTTCCAAGAATTGTTTAAATTCGAGTATTCTTTGTTTGATTTCAAAGAATATGCAAGCTGCTGTAAGCCGATGATTGATGAACATGCAAAATTAATTAAATTATCGGAATTTTAAAATCATTAAGGTCCTAAAATCCGGTCATGATAGGCAGAGTGTGCTCCACACACTCATGATACATGATTGTGGTATGCAGCGTGTGTTAACACATGACCATTTTAGAAGACCCACAAATTACTCGAAATGTAAATAGTTCTCTTAGGAAATAATTTGGATTATTTGTCTTGATTTTAATTATTTTAAAATTAATTAATTCAATTATTAATCTAGATTTTTAACAAAAATCATAATAATTTTAATTAATTTTTGAAAATAATTTTGAATCAAAATAATCCATTAATAACTATCATACTAGTCGTGTGATGACAAAATAGTTATTATGCTCATGTAATTTTCAAGTTATGCAATAATAAGGCACCACCTATTCTATATGACATGTTATCACAATAAGCATGTTATCATATCATATAATTCATCCATTCATAAAATAAAGCAATTTAAATAAAGCTTCAATCCATGGTTTCCTAAAAAAAAATAAAGTTCTCTTCAGCCCATGTTCTTCTTCCTTTCAATCCATAGGTTCTGTTTCAAGCCCCTTTATGGTAGTCATGAGCCCAATGTTCCAAAAAACCAAACTTTGACAAGAAATCCTAAGTCAACTTTCAGGAAGCCTAGCCATCACGTCCACTGCACCGTCACTCGAACTCATCTCAAGACGAAACTCCAGGGGAAGGACAGTCCTTCTTTTTGCTTCTTCTTGATCTTCTTTTATTAGTATAATATCCAAAAAAAAATACAAGAATAAAAAAAATCAAGGAGAAAACCTAATCATATGGGATTAGCCTCCTTGTTACAACCCAAGAAAATACATTCAAATCTCTACCATGGATTAAAGTTGAAAACCAAATAAAGCAAAGATTTTAATAAAAAGAATTACAAAGATAAACATGCAATACATATGATCAAAAAATATAGAATCCTAGGTGTCATATTTCACAAAGCAACTAATTACATGAATAGTGAAACTAGATTCACATACCAATGTACAGCCAGGCTCTGATACCAATTGTAGGAACTATTGGATTTATGCGAAAGCGATTTAATAACCTAGTATATTGGTATGCTTATCGAATCATCATTGTTTCATAAATACACAAGGAATATTACCTTTCGGAGTACTAATCTCTGATGATCTCTCACGCCTTAATTCTTGCGTCACTGCACAATTGTTCTCCTTGTAGTCTGTTGATGGCAAACCTTCCAGACTATCTCTCAAGGGGGAAAGGGATAGTGTGTGGACACTTTATCACTATCAGGGTATCACCTTGTCTCAACCTTTGTGACTTTGTCTCAACCTTTGTGACTGTCCTCTCTATTTAGAGACGGTTAAGTGTAGTATATATATGGGTTTCTAGAAAACCTAACCCTTAGGTGTTAACGGGCTCTAGGTTTCTTGGACTCTTTTTACACACTAGGCCTTATTGGACTTTAGTGAAAGAACCAAAACTCAACAGTAACATCATAGGTGCCCAGTTGTGATATATGGATAAGATTATCATCGGTACGTGATGTCCTTGAAAAATTCTAAATGCAGGGAATATTTGTTATGGCTAATTTAAATGAAGATAATTTCGCCTTCTAAACTTTCTTTCCTCAATTTTTTGGAATTTGCTTTGTAAGAAAGGTGAAGTAGTTTTTCATATTGCTGCATTTTATTTTCTTGCTTCACACACTACTTCAATGTTTCTTGCTCAAGTAAGGAATAAGAAGCTTCAGTCTCTATTGTCTATTGACTCTTTTTTTTTTTACCATTACAAATTTACAATTGATAAGTATTTTTGCTTCCAGTGTACGTAGTGCTATTTTGATTTTCTCTGCTGTTCTTGGTTTTACTATTTTAATTTTTGGTGGAAAGTGGGTTCTGGGCTTGGCTGTGGTCAATTGGGTTGCATTTTTCTCTTGTACCTTAAAGAGGAAGGAAATGACTTTATTAGGAGCCAAGATTCTTTTATGCAGACTACTTTTTTTTTTCATTCCCTTTCAAAATTTTGCAAAAATTGTTTGCAAATCTATATATTTAGGTATTGCATGGATGTGTTGTTTTTGAGCCTTACAAGAGTTAAAGGAGTTAACTAGAGGGAAAGCTGTCACCAAAAGCATTCGAGACTTCATTGAAGGCTTATTAGATATTCCAAAAGAAGCAAATTGATGGATCTATTAAAGTTACTATCGGATACTTACATTGGAGCATCGGTTGAATTGGCCATAACTGTGGAAAATGAAAGTTAATATTGCAAATGGAATGAAAATCTTGGAAACAAATGGTTGAAACAGTTTTCTCAATAGTTAATGAGACTACTGCCAAGGTAATTTTGCAATGTATAATCATCATCAATGGCCACTAGTAGTGATTATGTGAACTTTTGTCATTTGAGAAAGAGAAATATGACAGTTCCCTGGTTGTGAATAACTAGTGATGTGGAATGATATTAAGGGTTTTGTATCTGACACACAAATTGTCTTGTAGAGTTTCAAGTGTCAAACTTGAACTGTAATGCTGTCCTTTTTTATCACAAGTCCATACATGTAATACGTGAATGAAAAAAACATCTGCTAGGAGAGGGGAAAAAATTTAAATATTATAATTTTATTAATAAATTACGTATATGCTGTAGTTTCAAACTTATTTATGTGGGTATAGCAATCAGTGACGCCTCAGCAGGACGCGACTAGTGGCACCCCCACCAGGCGTGACTGGGGCTTAGTCGCGCCCCAGGGAGGTGCGACTCTGCAGATGCTAACACGTGTCATCTTGGGACACGTGTCAAATTGCGGCGCGATGCGGAAAAACTTTGGAAGGCCATAATTTTTTACTGGAACGTCCGATTGACGCGAAATCAGTGGCCACGCGCTCGAAATTGAGAGGAGAAGGACTAGGCAAGTACTTGTTTTAGGAACGTCCGATCTGACTTCAACAGTTATTAATTTTGTTTTAGGAAGTTATTAGATAGTTATTTTATATTAATTTCATAAATCTCTGTTTTAGCATGTCCTATGTTAATGATTGTTTTTAAGACAATGGAACATGCGAACTTTATGTGGTTTAGTAATAATGATTTTATTAATTTTTGAATGATTTATTCAAAGGCATAAATTCTTCCATTTGTCTCACAGGAGAATGCAGAATATGTCCCAATATGTTGATATCTTTAATTTTTTTTTCTTCAATTTCTTCATGTTGTGGTCTGAAACACTGAAGTAGAGCCAACACACCAAATCATCACTAAGAGTTTAGACATTCAAAAACAAAATTATAATACAAATGATAAATGCTTTGGAGAATAAAAAGGATGGCAACTGTGTTGGTGGGCGAAAAAGTAAATTAGTTTAAAACATTTTCCAATTTTTAGGAGTCGGAGAGTTTATATAATATTGTTAAATAAATTGCTATTGTGTTGCAACTTGGTGTTTTCCTGTGTAGTGCTTTGACCCAGGCCTTCTCCTCTCAATTTCGAGCGCGTGACCACCAGTTTCGCGTCAATCGGACGTTCCAGTCAAAAGTTATGGCCTTCCGAAGTTTTTCCGCATCGCGCCGCAATTTGACATGTGTCCCAAGATGACACGTGTCAGCATCTGCAGAGTCGCGCCTCCCTGGGGTGCGACTAAGCCCCAGTCACGCCTGGTGGGGGCGCCACTGGTCGCGTCCTGCTGAGGCGCCACTGGTTGCTATACCCACGTAAATAAGTTTGAAACTGCAGCATATACGTAATTTATTAATAAAACTATAATATTTAAATTTTTTTGTCGCTAGGAGAGGTTAATTTCTTAGATGAACCTGAATATTTTGAGAACCTCTCTTAAATGAACCTTGAGAGATTAGTCTTTAACTTTTGATTAAAGCATAAAAGATACCTGGTTTATCCAAAAATAATATGAATGACTACAATTTATTCTGTAAAAAAATGATTACACTTATATCTTTTACTTCATACCTGGTTTTGCAGTATCATTATTTTTAGGAGATAAAATATTTTAATAAATTCTGAATATTTTTAAAGATAACATGCGTTTAAATAAATATACGTGCCTCCTTACCAATTTTTTTAGAAACCTTTCCAAAAAAATAAATATAGTGTCAAAATTTCACTTATTTAGATAACTAATTATGTTTTTCTAACAACAAAAAAAAACTTCAATGAGTATATTGCTAGACCTGGATTGAAAAGGAAAATTCATCTTTAAGGTTAAAAGAAAAGCAGTTTCTTTTTTATAATCTTTAATGAAGTTTTATGCTTCTGAATCTTTAATGAAGTGTTTTCTTTATCATCTTTAATTAAGTGTTAGCACTTAGCATTATAGTGTTTAATTTCATTTTTTAAGAATATAATTTATTTTACGCTTAAATATGTTTTTGATCCTTGATATATCTTATTTTTGTGTTTGATCCTTAATTTTTTCTACAAATATGTTCCTTGATATTTTAAAAGTTTTATTTTAGATCTATGTCGTCAGTTAAGTGATGACGTATCCGTTCAATATTTGATAATGCGATTTATGGCGGCTCAAAAACCTCCAGTATTTGTTTCAACTCAATTACCCCTCCGTACACCCCCAATTCCACGAAACCTAACCTTCTCCTTACTCCATTTGCAAATCAACTCTCTCCAGTTCCATTCCCTTCTCTCATACAAATCTCCTCGCTCTCCATCCCTCTGTGCTGTCACCGCCGCTCGTCAGAGCATCCTACTGCGAGCTTCCACCAGCGAATCCACCTCCACCATCGTTGTCGGCAACTCTGACGCTCCACCGCCTTCGTCATCCAGGCTTGAAATCAGGTCTGCCTCTCCTCCAGGTCATCACCATGGTCTCCAAGGTCCTAGGCCTCATCGTTGACCACGCCACCGTCAAATTCGAGGGAGACTTCTTCATCAAGACGTTCTTCGTCACCGACTCCCATGGCAACAAAATCGAAGACTTTGACAACCTCTATCTCATCTTGCCCTTCCACCTAGCCCTCGCCCTCTTGCTCCCCCACCCCGTCTCGCTCGCTCCATCGGCCGCCACTGCACGCTTCTCCAGCAACACAACCTCAACCTCGAACACAACAAGCTTCGCAACAACACCTTCCTCTTGGACCCCACGACCCATCTCGACCCCTCCAAGGCCCACCACCTAGGCCCACTCAAAGCCCTCGAGTTCTTCCGCTTTTCTTAATTATTGTTATCTATTTTTTAAGAAAGGGATGGTGGGGAGGCACATAAGGTGTTTGATTAAATGATTAAGAGAAATATATTTATTTATTTTTACTTTAATAGACTATGGCGATTTTTAACCACCAGAAATTTTAAATTTGATTTTGAAACAAATACTAGCGATATTTGAGTTACCACAAATCGCACTATCAAATATTCAAAGAACACGTCATCACTTGATTGACTGTAGGTATGTAAAACAAAACTTAAATATCATGGAGCAGATTCGAAAGAAAAATTTATCAGGATCAAACACAAAAATCGAATATATCAAATATAAAAAATATATTTAAAATTTTATTTTAAGTGTTTAATTTTTATGTTAGTGCCAAAATTGCTATTAGATTATATGATATACATAACAAAAAAAACTTTTCAATGATAACATATTTTAATTAAATTTTTATTTTAATATATTAAAATATACTTTATAATGAAATACTTCTTTTTATGAATCCAAAGTGTTTTCAATAAAAAGTAGAAATTAATTTCACAAAATACTAAAATTAATTTTTAGAAAACAATTTTTTCAACAAATATTATATATACACACTTAAAAATCAAGTTCTAATTTCCTATCACATTATATTGATACATTTATTTTATTTTTAATCATAATATAATTAAATAATGATAATCTGAAGTATCAATTTTAATGAGAAATACATATTATATCAAAATGATTATCTATAATAAATTATTAAATAATATTATACATATAAATCGTGTAATGCAGGTTGTGTTGAGACCTCGACCTGCGTGCCACCAATTTTTAAATTTTTTACCTATATGCCACGCGTGCCAAAGTATTTCCCAGACTACCACGTGGCATAATTCGCTGGGCAGGCTGGCGAAATACGTTGGCTGATGTGGCGTCTTCCTGGTGGCCACGTATTTCGCTACGTACCCCAGCGAAATACGTTGGTGCCCAACGGTCAGCTGACGTGGTGAAAACCGAATTCGCTGGAGCCCCTAGCGAAATAGGCGGAACGTTTCCCCAATTAAATGGAGTCATTATGCCACGTGTCGACCGTGCATGTAATTCGCTAGCAAGGGTAGCGAATTACGTCACGTGGTTCACATTATGTACCCCACCCCCCCCCCCCCCCCCCCCCCCCCCCCCCCCCCCCCCCCCCCCCCCCCCCCCCCCCCCCCTCATTCACGGTCCCTCTTCCTTTCTCTCCCTCCTTTTCAAAATTTTTAAATTTTTGAAAGCATTTTGGTTTTTTGTAATTTGCTCATTTTAGTTTTGGTGTGTGGTTCTCCCTCAATTACTGTGCAATATATCAAGTAAGTTGTATTTATTTTGTTTCATTATAATATATTTATTTGATATTTTAGTTGTTATATAATGTATAGGTTTTTGGTTTGAAACATTAGGTTAGAGGATAAGATTTGAAACACTAGGTTAGATGATATGTTGTAGGAACGTTAGGTTAGAAGACCATTGATAATTTATAGGTAGATGATAAGTTGAGTTTGTTAATGTGTGGATGTTATAATTGATAGACATTTTTTTTATAGTTTTGAAAAATATATTTTTGAATATATATTTAGATTTAGTTAATTACATTTATTGACATTCAATTTGGAGTAGGTTTTTGAATTTGTAATTGAATGTATGTATTTATTGTAATATGATTATTTTTGAAATATATAAAACAAAAAATAAATTAAACATTATAGTTAAAAATAAAATGAAACATAAAAGGAGTACTATAATTTATTTAAAAATAATTTTTTAAATTTATTTAATTAGGAAAATGAAACATAAAAGGAGTAGTATAATTTATGATTTAGAGACATTAAAGTTGGAATTGTTTTTTGAATTTGTAATTTAATGTATGTATTTATTGTAATATGATTATTTGAAATATCTAAAATAAAAAATAAATGTAAAATTATAGTTAAACATAATTATGTAAGGAAAGTAGTTAAATTTAAAAATGTATTTAATTAGGAAAAGGAAACATAAAAGGATTTGTATAGTTTATTAGACGATGTAGTTAAGTTGATTTAGTGACATTCAATTTGGAATTGTTTGTTGAATTTGTAAATTAATGTATATTTATTGTAATATGATTAATTCAAATATTAAAAAAATTAATTAAACATTATAGTTAACCATATTTATGTAAGTAAAATAATTAATTTTTAAATTTATTTAATTAGAAAAATGGATAAAAGGATTAGTATAAATGTATTATTACATTTAGTTAAAAATGAAACATAAATATATACATAAAATGAAACATAAAAACATTTATAAAATTTATTATTAAATTTAGTTAACTAGATTTAGTGAATGATTTTTGTAAATTAATATAGGGTAGACATAGATAAATATGGATCACGATCACGATGTGCCAGCACCGGCAGTGGCAGAGGCTCCGTTGAGCGTCATAGATCCTGGGCCATCCGTGTGGACGCTCTTGACGTTACAGGATAGACATATATCCACGACTGTGTGGAATGCGCAGAGTGATCCGACTGCATAGGATCGAGTGATTAATGTCAGGCATGCCGCCACACACGATCACTCTGCTATACCTGAGGATATTCACCGATGACTTATACAGGCGGGTTTTTACCATGTTGCGCGTCTGCGCAATCATGAGGTAAGCTTATGCTACGTGAAACATTGCATGTCTTATGTTGTTACGGTTGTATTATAATGTGTATGTTACTGTGATTTGGTCTATTATTTCAGATAGACTATCACCTCGTTTCAGCACTTGTTGAGCGATGACGTCCTGAGACACGGACATTTCACATGAGCATGGGTGAGGTCACGATCACCCTTGATAGATGTACACCATCTGCTGGGGCTGCCGACTGATGGGCAGGTTGTATCTGGACAGCATGGACACCCAGACGTCCGTGGATTAGTAGGTGGCCTTTTAGGGGTTCAGCTTGCCACAGGTTGGGACTCGCACGGAGGATTGTTGGGGCTTCACTTCTTACGGGAGCATTTAGATGTATATGTTGTCCATGCCGACACTAAGGTTGGACGCATGAGGTACACACGTGCGTTGATATTGCGCATTCTAGGGGGGATGCTGTTTGTGGACACCGCCTCGAGCTTTGTTGCAGCTCGATATTTGGTATATTTGGATGACTTCAAGCGCACAGGTTCGTTTAGCTGGGGATCTATCGTGCTTGCATGTCTATATAGGGAGCTGTGCAGGGCCACCCGTGCATCCCGGCGTGAGATGGGTGGATGTGCATTACTGTTGCAATTATGGGCTTGGACGAGATTTTCGACTATCTCTCCAGCCCTTCCGCGTGTGGAGGACCAGGATGTGATGCAACAGGAGATTTATGGACATAGGTACGAAAATTGTGAGTTTTTGTAACAATTATTAATATATGTTGATGTTGCTAATTTTGTGTTGTTGCAGGTTTAACATTTATCAGACGCGCCAGAGCAGATTTACCCATATTCGCAAATATCGTCATTACATTCGTTGGAGACCATACGATATTGTGGATATGGTTCATCCACTAGATGCTGAGATGGCTAGACGATGGTTGGCAGTCTGTCCTCTTATTTGCTACGAGGTGGTGGTGTATCAGTAGCCGAATAGAGTTTTACGGAAGTTCGGGTTTGACCAGGCTATACCTGAGAATCCGATTAACTGCAGTGAGCTGTTCACCATCAGCGTCACCGGAAAGACAAATATCGAATGGCGCCAGTGACATGGTTTCTACATTCTGCAGTGGGAGGACAGAGATACCCTTGTGCTGCAGGATCTTGCTCCGATGCGGAGAGACGGTTACTTATCTGTGAACAGCGAGTACATGCAATGGTACTTCACTGTGACACGTCGCTGGATGACGCAGAGAGCCGCTTTTCATGCACATGTGGTACGCATGGGTTCATTAAAGTTTCCTATATTAATATTAATGTAACATTATGACACACTAATCATGTTTGATGTGCAGACTGATTGTGCTAAGACGATTGTTCATATGGCATCACCTGAGTCGCAGGCATAAAGGGCCTTTGACATGAGGCATATTTACGATGAGGCGGTTCGCATGTTGGCCACATGTGACGATTTGGAGAGAGCGACAGATCTGGGAGATGTTGCTCCACCCCCTTCCCGGCGACAGACTGAGGCCCCCCCTCCGGTGGTTCGCACTAACCGTCGTGCGCGTCATGAAGGATTGTCGCTGCACCAGGCAGCCCCTACAGTAGCAGACAGGCCGGTCACGTTGCCACCCATTCCTCCCCGTCCTCCTGGCATCTTCTACGCACTCGGCTACCCTGTAGGTCGATCGGAGCAGTATTATTGGCCACTTACCTTTGACATCGGATCTTCTAGTGACGGTGCACAACCTTCATTTCCCCCATCACAGTATCCCCCATGGTATTCCGTTCCACCTATGCCACAGCCAGGGTACCCATTTCCAGCGTATCCGATGTATCTATCGGCACCTACTTCATTAGGAGGTGTATAGAGGCCTGCACAACCCACATCTGAGGTGGATACTCTGTTCACAACTCCTCCGCCACATACTACACAGCAGGCGTCATCCCCTATTTCAAACTTTTTAGCAGCGGCCTTGCAGGAAGAAGATGATGCTGGTGATGAGCGGCACGATGACAACCCCGACCGACTAGTTAGGCGTAATCCGGTGAGGGGAGCATGACATCGATGTCATTTGTCACCGTATGAGCATGATATGACTCGATGTGGTGGATATCATGGGGACCACGACCACGCTTAGTGACATTTATTGCTTTTATTTGCTGTTTGTCGTTCGTTTATTTTGTTATGGACAATACATGTTTGGATGTTTTGGACATTTTATATTTATTTGTTATAGACATTTTGTATTTATTTGGTATGGACATTTGGTATTTTTTCCTTCATAATTGCATGACTTGTTTTAAATACCATCATTTCTTGCATTGCCAAATTAATGATACATATGGAAACATAACAAATAATAGTCACACATAAAACATAGAAGTAAAGGTTACTCCTGCTAGAATCGTGAAGGATAGTTTCGTCTATTATGACCAACCACCTTACAATAACCGTATCTTGTCCGAGTCGTTGACCCTTCACGCAAATCCATTTCGTTGCGTATGCGTGTAGTCGCAGGCCTTCCTTTTTTACGTCTTAATGAAACATCGGGCAAAACGGTGGCCTCTGCAGAAGGTGGTATGAAGTCTTCGTTTCCGATTGGAAACCACTGAGGCGAATACAATTGACATTGGTAAGCAACATTGTACACGGGGTCTATGTATAGAGTGGGATCGATGTGCGTGGACCTGCAAGCTGCAACCACATGACTACAAGGAAACCTGTATGCAGTGAACTCACCGCACTGACATAATATTTCTGATAACGACAAGGACCATCTCTTTCCACCACGATGAGTACGGATGTTGTACGACTCTTGCACCTCAAATCTATTATTATGTGTCTCGTAAGCAGTGACACTGTGCGTGGCGGATTTACGAACCGTCTGCAAATATTTTTGCCATGCTAATTTCGCAAAATGATTACCCCTGGCCATCTCATCACGGGCCTCACCCCCATGTTGCAAAAAGTATGTCACTAATCGAGCATATGTGAAGCGCACAAGTGAAGTAATCGGAAGATTTCTGGCGCCTTTTAGTACCTTGTTAAAAACCTCTGAGATATTGGTTATCATGTGACCATATCTTCGTCCCTCAACATCATAAGCTATGCTCCACTTCTCCTTCAGGATTCGATCAATCCATGCGGCTATCTGTGGGCTTGTTTCTCTAAATTTTTCCAGACCGACATCAAAATCTAATCGCGACGTTGTATAACCTGCATATACAAAGAAGACATAGGTATAAAGACGTACTAAATTATGGATGATGTACATGTAACCACAAAGGACACCCATGTTTGCTTACCTAACATTTTCAACTGTTTCTTCAACATGACATTCTTGAACTTGTGATTAAAATTGCTCGCCAAATGCCGAATGCAAAACACATGATATGCCCTCAGTGGATGCCATCCCAGCTCGACATTGTTCATCTCTGCCATTATGCCCGCATGCCGATCTGAAATAAGACATATTCCATCTTTCTGCGTAACATGAATACGGATAAGTGCCAAAAACCACGACCAGTTGTCAATATCATCCCCGGAGACAATCGCAAATGCTAGTGGCAGGACGTAATTGTTGCCGTCAATTGATGTTGCAATAAGCAATGTCCCCCGATATTTCCCATACAAATGGGTACAGTCGATGCTGATAACGGGCTTGCAGTAATTAAAAGCATCGCAACACTTGTTAAATGTCCAAAACACCCTTTTGAATACCCTACCGCTTTCGTCCAATTGCCCCATCATCATAATGCTCCGTCGTTTCCAACTTATAAGCAGACCCTTGAGCAAAATTTAACATATAACGCAACCACCTTGGCAAGAACGCATAGGATTCATCCCAATCCCCAAACACCTTAACAATGACCTTTTGCTTTGCCTTCCATGCCTTCCTGTATGATATATGAAATCCTTGCGTTGTTGAAATCCTTTCCTGAATTAAGGCGATTTTAACACTGGGGCCCTCCCTAATCATTTCTGTAATTGGTAAAACAATAAGAAGTCATTAAATATTGACACACTAAATATACACATTGTTGTATAAGAATTACAAGTACCTAGGATCAACGAACATATGAAATTTGAGTCAAGTTGTTTGTGATCCTGGGAGAGATTAACACTAACGCACGTGTGTTCATTGTTCCATATGCCTACAACCCAATCACTGCAGGCCTTCTTTTGGCATGCCCTCATCCTCCATGGACAACCGTCATTATGATTTTCACAAACCATTATAATCCTTTTCGTATCACTTTTTGTAACTACGGTTGTCCCGTTCTCAGCCATACAATATTGTTTTATTGCCATTTGCACATCGAACTTGCTCTCAAATACCTGCCCCTTATATAGTGCTTGACCCATCTCCCAATTAGGTACTTGCACCCCTTCCATGTCATCTACCTCCTGATCTGGGTGTGCCCAATTAATATTCGTGTAATGGCTTATGTTAGACCAAAATGGTGCATTGCCTTCTCCTATATAATCAGACATTGACGACATTGTTATGCTTAACCCACAACATATCAACACTAACACTACTAAGTAACACACAATTATGAATTCGTACCTGAAATCGGAGGCTGAGTTTGCATTCCAACAATCCCTGGAGAAGGGATTTCAAAAGCACGATCAAAATCACCGTCTACGTCCGTATCCGATGAGTCACTATCTGGAACAACACCTTCATCAACCTCTTCCTTAGAACTGTCCATGGGCCAAGCTGGATCGTGGGCCGGCGCCATTTCTGTATCTTCAAAATCGGTTTGCTGGGATGGTTGGGTTGGTGGTGGTGGTTGTGGTGATTGAGATATATCTCCATCTTCCGAATTCACCATCGACTCTAAGTTCAGGTCAAACGAGTCAATGTTTGCAACAAATTGTTGACTGCTTGACTGTCCACCACAATATACTTCCACATATAATTCTATAAATCTGGGGTTTTCTCCATCGGATGTGCATGCGTCAGTAACTAAGGTTACATCGTCGTCATCCACAATATTCACACAAACCCACTGCACCGGATTGCCAGATGCACATCTCGCACTAGGTCGAGATACCGATTGACCCTGTTGTAAGCACAACTTCTTGTATATCATTCGCATCAAATGATCATAGCTGCATCGCGGAGGAATACGAAACATTTTGCTTTCTCCTTCGAACACTTGACCATTCGGTCCAACATATCTCCTTCCATTATAATATACAATGGTGATTAAACCATTCCCACTGCCACTCATTTTGCAGATATTCACCAAGAATTAAACGACTTCAATGCAAAAAAAATGTCACACAAGATACAAATGGGGGGTGTTGCTTTAAAGGGGGTGCTTGTTTGTAATTCGCTGGTGGTAGTAGCAAAATGGGATGCCTAATTCGCTGGCCTTAATAGCGAATTAAGGGGGACAGGCAGCTGATGACACGTGGCTGTGCATGACGGAATTTGCTGCAACACCTAGCGAATTATGACACGTAATTCGCTGGTGTCAGTAGCGAATTACGTGGGGCGCTGCCACGTGGCATCCGTGTAGTATTCCGCTGGTCTTCATAGGGAATTATAAACAACTTAATTTGCTGCCTTTTGCAACGAATTTTGATGCAGCTGCCACGTGTCCTGCCCGTCTCTGACGGGGCACTGACGCATTGACAGGAAGACGTCACATCAGCCAACATATTTTGCCAGCCTACCTAACGAATTATATCGTGTGGTAGTCTAAAAAATACTTTGACACGCGTGACATTTAGATAAAAAATTTAAAAAATGATGACACGCAGGTTGAGGTCTCGGATGTGTTCGAGTTCCACACTTCCATGATTCCATTGTCTAAAACGAGAATTAAAAAAAAAATGGTATCAGTTACTTTCAGCAATCAGCATCACTTTTCTTTTGATTGTCACATCATATGTCTATTTTATAAGTGAAGTCTAATTAGCAAATAACAACTACAACTATCGTCCCGTGCATGTTAGAACTATATAACTCAATAAAAAAAAAATCTTAATTTGATGTCATTATATCAATCTGTGTAAACTTTTATCTTAAACTTTTAAATATTGATTAAAAATAAAAACATCATATTAAATGTTTTTAATTATTTAAAAATATATATAATCATCAAATAAAGTAGGTATTTTTATTTTTCCTCATAAGAACGGTTGATATTTACCTTTTAAGTCACAAATATGGATGCGAATATAATATTTTTATAATTAATATAGGAAAATTGCTTATAAAATACTCTGTAATATACTCAAGAATTACTAAGCAATGCTAACTTATTTAATTTTCGTTTTAATTTAGTCTTTTAGTTTTATATTTAATTTTTTTATGTTGATCTTTTAAAATATCTATTATGTTAAACCGGTACTTTTTCAATTTACCACATTAACTTATTTAACTTGACAATATGAGATTGTAATTTGTAATAATGTTTTAGAGATGTCAAATATTAATTCATAAAATTAACAGTTAGTATAAAAAAATGATAAAATGATTAATTTAACAAAAATATTTTAAGAATTCAAAATAAATTTATTAAACTTTAAAAACTCTATAAAAAAAAACTTAAAATAAATCTAAAAAATATGACAATCATGATTTAGTGAAACTAAACTCCATAAAATAAGTTCTGTCGTGGTTACAAAAAACATGATTGAAATTAAAGTTTTCACTAAGTTAAATTTTATGATAAAAGTTAATTGTCAGTACATATACATACTTGTTATCATTATGGTAAAAAAAAATAAAACTGAAAAGATATTTTTGCCTTAAATTTACATTTTTTAATGGAGCCAAAAATCTAATTGAAAAAAAAAAGAAAAACAAAATGACCTGACATATCCGGCGTGGATTCTTTCAAAAGAGTAATGTAAGCCTATGATTCAGAATTCAGAACCCAAAGTTAGATTTTTTTTATATTATTTTGCCTTAAATGATAAATCTATCACCACACCATAGAGAGTAGAGAGAGACAAGGCTCACTCCGAAGCTTGGAAGTTGAAAGACAGAGACAGAGGCAACCTTGTTTCAGTTGGTTGGTATCATACCATGGGACAAGTCTTTGACAAGTTAGAGGGTATTTCCTCATTTCCCTTCTCAATTCTTCATTCATTTCTTCTCTCTTTTCTTCAATTTTCTGATTTTCAGTTCCTGCACCCTTTTCATTCTTTCATTTGTTCTCTACTTCATTTTTCTTTTCCTGTTTTGGAATTGCCCTTTTGTGCCGACAACCAAATAAAGGACCAAATAATAATAATGATAATAAATCAAAGACATGAAACTTTAAACATATATATATATATATAGATATATATTTCTTTTTTTTTTTACATATATAAGCCCATTTATCTCCTGCGTGAGTATTGGCTAAACTGTGATTGAATTTATTACCATGTTGTGCATGAAAATTATGAAATCTGGGGAAGATGGGTTCTATTCTGTAACAAATATCAAAATAATGTTTTTTTTGGAATGAAAAAAAAAATTGTTTTTTTTTTTAAGTGGGGTGTGGAACTATGAAGTATGAATTAAATTTGAAAGTGATAATTCTTGGAAAGTAGTAATAAGAGAGCTGTTCAACTTGTTTGTTTGATTTCTGCTAGAAATTAAGCTGTGTTTGCTTTTAAATTGGGAGGCTGTGTAAAACTGTAAATCCCTTTACAGGGTTTGTTTGTTTATTATTGAATCATCTTTTGGATGTGCTTGATGGTGTGATTTTGAAGTCTAAAGTCGTGCCATTTTGAGGTAAGTTGTGGCCAGTGACATCATTTGTTCCGTGTATGAAACAAATCCTTTGATTTGAAGGCCAGAATATGTGAAGCTTAGAGTTTAATTGCTTTGATATGTGAAATGGGAGAATAAGGCTCAAGAGAGATCATAGTGGGAGAAGACCAAATAAATATTTGGATTTGGTTATGTGAGTCAACTTGAGATGTAGAATAGAAGAAAAACCAATTAAAGAGAGAACAAGGAGAAAAATGATAGATGGGAATCATGACAAAAAGGATAAGAAAGAGAAAGTATTAGAGCACAAAGTCAGAAACAGTTGCTGTAATTTTAGTAGCTCCATCCAAGAATTCACTAATTGATTGTTTCAAAGAGGTTTATGACAAAGATAGTTTGAGTTCTACTAGAATAAGGTATGCTAACTTATTTATCAAATATTCAAATCAAATAGCCTAGATTCAGGCAGGAGAAATTAATTTAATACTATTACTTAAAGAATTTTCTGAATTTAGCTGTAAAGAGTAAAGACTAACCCTAAATTATTAATGATTCTGTTCAGCATAATTGGTATTTCAATAACTCACTTCCTTGATTGTTGAAAACATTCTTATTTCATTCCTCCGGAACTTGGGGTAACTAGATTTAATGGTAATGTAGTTTTTATGCCTTCATGAACCGGACATCATGACTTTCTTGCATATTTAAGATACAGCATATTAAACATAGCATACAGTTGAGTGGTCAGGTTGTAGTGCTCAATGCTCTTGCTTGTGTTTAATAGCTTTGCGCTTTACACAGGTAAGGAGTGGAGGCAAAGGCAAATAAGGAAGATAACAGATCGAGTTTTTGACAAAGTAAAGAATCAAATAGAAACTGATAAGTTGAGTTTTGAAGATCTGTATATTACTGTTTTACTTGTGTACAAGTAAGAAGCCTGCTTCGTTATTGTAGTCAACATTTTGGTGGCCTTGCTAATATGTTTTTGAACTACTGAATAAATTGAATTATTTCTTCTAAAACTGATCTGTTTCTACGTTATAGTGATATCAACAAGTATATACCCGGTCCCCATTATGACCCTCCATCAAAAGACAAAGTCAGAGAAGTCAAACAGGTACTTTATTGTGATACAATGAGATCAAACTAAGTACTCTAATCAAGGAGGACAAATTTAATCACATGCCATGAGTTGAGAGGCACATTTTCATTTTCTGAAAATCATCTTTCTCTTACAACTTTGTTCAGACCAACACAAATTATCATTTACTTCGGCTACATTGATTTTTTTTTTTTTTCTGAATATTATAACTATTGGTCTATTGGAACTAAGTGTGATTCATATAACAATTTGCAGAGCTGTGATATCAACCTCGATGGGGATATTGACCGTGATGAATTTTATGATTTCATCCTAATAATGACAGCTGATACATTCACTATTGTTAGCCAAAAACTTATTCTCACATTGGTTGTAGCACCAACAGTTGCAGTGGCAACAAAGAAAGCTACTGAAGGTGTTCCTGGTGTTGGGAGACTGGTGCAAAAGATACCGAATTCAGTTTATGCTTCCCTCGTGACAGTTGCAGCTGTGTGGTTCCAAAAAAAGGCTCAGAGTTCTTCACTGTAGCCATTGCTCATCATGTGTTTCAGACAGAATGATAGAATTCTCTTGATTTTACGCATAGGATTGAAACGGTTTCCATATTAGTTGATAAAAAATTAATTGTTGTGTCTTTTTTTTTATACCCTTGATAACAATTGTTGTGTCTTTTTTTTTAATACCCTGATAACAATTGTTTTGTTTTACATTTTGGACAAAAGACCAACTCTTGATTTTTCTGTCAGGTTATGCTATGCATGTAAATAAACTAAATAAACTGTCTGCAATAAAATTGTATACAATTTATTATATGAAATTATTTCCTTTCCATTATTTTCTTACATTATTATCAATTTACCTAAAGTCATCAAACTAATTTTATCCGGAGAGACAATTTATTTTTATAATTTCTGTTCCTCAAAAGGATAGATATGAAAAGTTATCTCTTTTTTTTCTGAATTAAAAGTTATCTATTCTTTGTGCACATAAAAAAAGTTAAAATACATTGTGTTGAGAATAAATTGATTCCTTAATGGCACAATTATTTATTATCTGTCGAAAAATAGATAGTCAAACATTTTTTTTTGTTAAACGTTATAAACAAAATTAAAAACAAATATAAATCTTTTAATAATCTTAAATATCTTATTCTGTTTTAATATATGTTACGGTATTGAATATATGTTCCTCAAACATTACTTAAATTAATTATGTACGTTAGTTTCAATTTTAATTATTTATATTTATATTTAATTTAGTCCATCTTATTTTAAAGCAATAAATAATATTTTAACTTATGCAATTCACATGATAAAAACTAATTTTTATATAATTATAATTTCTAATAAATAAATATTTTAAATTGTTCTATAATTCGAGCTCATAATTAATAAATACTTTTAAATATATAAATTATATTTTAAATTTAAAATAATGAATCATTTAAATCCTATGGATAAAAAAATTAAATTCTGATACAAAATTATTTTTAAATTAAAATATATTGACAGCTAGAAAAAATAAATATAAAAATGAAGCTAATAAAAAGTAATTTAAATAATTGAAATATATTGTTTAACTAATTAAAAAAAAAACTTTATAAAATGCATCGTACAAGAAAAGAGAAGATGTCATTAAAAATTAAAATTCACTAATTAGAAGACCGGAGAAGAGCGAAACACTCTTCAAGATGTAGATATCCTATTACAGATTAAAAAAAATGGAATTAAATATATTTTAAGATCATTAAAATATTTTAAATATTAGTTTTAATACTTAGAAAACTTAGTTTCTATATTAACTAAACATGACATGGTTTTTTAATCCATTATTAGAGACTAAAAACATGTTTCTTTGGAAATTAAAAATATGTTAAATGTTTATAAGAACTAAAATTAATTTTAAAATATTTTGAAGGAAAAAATATATTTATCAAGCCTGGTTTGAGCAAAAGCGCATTCACTCACTTCACTGCGTGATTGATTAGGTTTGCTGGTTTCTAACCAAGTTCGTTGAAATTGTTTGTTGTTCTTTGATTTTCTTCACATAGCAATCACTTTCACAATGGTGATTGCAACAAGAAATTCCTTCCTATCTCTGATCTTAATATCCTCACTTTTTTGCACAACACTCCTTGCCAAGTCTTCTCACCCAATCTCCGTACGCATCCATCAATCTCCCTCTCTTTTTTTATTTTCTGGTTTGTGTTGTGTTTTCAGTTACCCTTTTCGTGTTTCTGTTGATTTCCACTTCTGGGTATCAAGCAGGACGCTCAAGTCAGGAAGAACAAGCTTCAGTGCTATGCTGATATTGACAGGTTCTTAAATTATGAATTGGGTTGTAGAATGTGCTTGAATTTGATGCTTAATTATGTTAGTATTGGTCCCAAAAGTTTTGTCTATACAAATTAGTATCCAAAGGGGTGAACTTTGGCAAGTTGAGAATTTGGGGAGAGTGAATTTGATAGCAAGTTGAGATTTTGGGTTGAATTTGATAGAAAGTTGAGAATTTGTGTAGAGTAATTTTGATAGCAGGTTGACAATTTGGGTAGAATGAATTTGTATAGAAAAGTGAGGATTTGGGTAGAGTGGATTTGATAGCAAGTTGGCAATTTGGGTAGAGTGAATTTGTATAGAAAATTGAGGATTTGGGTAGAGTGGATTTGATAGCAAGTTGGCAATTTGGGTAGAGTGAATTTGTATAGAAAATTGAGGATTTGGGAGAGTGGATTTTGATATCAGGTTGACAATTTGGGTAGAGTGAATTTGTATAGAAAATTGAGGATTTGGGTAGAGTGGATTTTGATATCAGGTTGACAATTTGGGTAGAGTGAATTTGTATAGAAAATTGAGGATTTGGGTAGAGTGGATTTTGATATCAGGTTGACAATTTGGGTAGAGTGAATTTGTATAGAAAATTGAGGATTTAGGTAGAGTGGATTTGATAGCAAGTTGACAATTTGGGTAGAGTGAATATATATAGCAAGTTGAGGATTTGGGTAGAGTGGATTTTGATATCAGGTTGACAATTTGGGTAGAGTGAATTTGTATAGAAAATTGAGGATTTAGGTAGAGTGGATTTTGCTATCAGGTTGACAATTTGGGTAGAGTGAATTTGTATAGAAAATTGAGGATTTAGGTAGAGTGGATTTGATAGCAAGTTGACAATTTGGGTAGAGTGAATATATATAGCAAGTTGAGGATTTGGGTAGAGTGAATTTGATAGCAAGTTGAGGGTTTGGGTAAAGTGAATTTGATAGCTAGTTGAGAATTCATGTAGACTGTATAGAGTGAAGTGAATTTGATAGAAAGTTGACACTTTTGAGGACTAATTTGTTTAGACAGAAACTTTGGAGGACCATAGCAAGTAACATCTTTTAGGTACTGATTTGTATATTTAAGACATTTTTTTTATCAACCAATTTACTGTTATAATTGAAAGATATTTGCCTCCGGTTGCTATGCTCATATGTTTAGCTAGGCGTTCTTGGTTTCACAGTTTCCGGGTCTGGTTCTTATTTCTTTTCTTGAAAATTTTAATTGGGTTGTAGAATGTCTGTGGTATTCGGCAACTGTTGTTGATACAAGTTTGTTGTTGTTGACTCTTTTCATTTACCATTATAAGTGAACTATTTTTTGCTTCTAGTTCAGTGCTACGCAATGTTGATGTTGGTTGGTGTTCAGTGTTCTTGTTTTTCTTTTTTTTCCTTGGAAATTTAATTGGGTTGTAGAGTCTGTATGATGTTTGGAAATTGTTGATGTGCATTTATGATTTTTCTTTTCGGTGGATAGTGGGTTGTGGGGTTGGTCATGCAAATCAACGATGATAGCAAGGGAGAATTGTGCTCTAAGATGCCTTTCACCAGCTTGTTACGAACTCATCTACGAGAGTGACCCGGTGAGGCAATCTCTGTGTGATACCTTTTTCAATGGGTTTCAGATTAATAGTGTTTTATTTTTCTTGCGTTTTGGTGATGCCCAATTGAGTTGCATTTTTTTCTTGTAGCTCGAAGAGGGAGAAAAGGACTTTATTCGAAGCCAAGAGTACAAATACTGCATGCACAAGTATGTATAGTTTCTGCAATTTGATGTTCAGAATTTTTATGAATTTAGCAGAGTTGATGTTTTGCAATGCATGGACTTCAATTTTACGTTGAGTTGTGGTTCTTTTCCCGTTATTGTACTTAATGAAGTAATGATTGAATTCCTGATGCTGTATACAGGACACTCTCAATTTTCTATGTATTATGGAAATTAAAAAATGAAGTAGAAAAAGATAAATACACAAGATAGCAGTTTAGTAGATAACCAATACCTTGACCAATATGAGTATTTTTTTAGCAATATTTGACATCTGGTGTCAGAGATTAAGTCAAGTAAATCAACATCAGGCCCAGGGAAGCAAATATGTTGCAACATGAATCACTGTTTGGTTGGGATTCATGTGTTGATACATTGATTGATGAAAATAGAGAGAGAGAGAGAGAGAGAGACAGAGAGAAATGGATCTCACAAGTTCATTGTTTCTTAGGAAAGTCACCTATCATTACTTTGGTCTGGTTCTGGAGAATTACTATAAATTAAAGGACCCCAAGTTGTTTGTGTAGCGTGTACAGCCAGAGGGAATTATAGTTGCTAGGAAAGACCAGATTGATAAGGGACATTGATGGAGGGTGTTTGAGTATTTACCTGATAGTAGAAGGTTTCTCATTGCTGGCTGCTTCTTGTGCATCTTGCATCCAAGGGTTTAATTGTTTATATTCTGGGTGTCATTTAAGGGTTTAATACCTGAGTTTTGATGTTGTACTAATTACTAAGTCACTAACCGTGTCACTTTTATATGGCACATGAAAAGTCCAAAAGGAAGGAAAGTATCTGCCTGTTGGAGTGTCCCAGGACCCAGAACATAGTACTGACCTTGAGCTATAAAACTACAAACACAAAAAGACTCCTAAAAACCATTAGAATCTAAATATTCTAAGACTTGCCTTAAACTGAAGATTTCTAGCATCATAGTTTGTTACACAAATAAAACAGAGGGATAATTGAGTGAAACCATGTCTCAGAGTACACATCGGATGCATGTTTATATAAGATATTTACATTAATTGTACATAATTAGAGGATTTTATGTTTCCTCTAAATCAAAGATAATGTCCCTATAAACTGTAATTATTAATAGAATCAGAATATTAATCTGATTTTCAACTGACCCTTTTCTTTCTTTAATATTGGCCTCATAAACCACTGAATGTAAAAGCTATTCCAAACACTGTTGGAGAGAAAACACAGCAAAATGAGGCATTATGCATTGACACATGGTGCAGAGAGAGATATTATTAGTGAGATGATTTGAGATGTATACTAACACTAATAGGTCAAGTAATGGTTATGTCAACAACTAGTACAACCCAACCCAATAAGACTATTAACTTAACGAGACTCTTGAATCATTATGAAGTCTAATATTCTAACAGTGATGAACTAAAATGTTTGCTGCTGATGCTAGACAATTTGGTTCTTGGTTCATTTATCTTGATAATCCCCTTGATTTTCTTTTCTTCCTTTTTACCAAGTGGTGGACTGTTGGTGGAGTAAACTTTATCAAGACGCGAACCTTCTTTTGTTTGGTTATAATGTTGAGAAGTCCTAGATGCTTACCACATGATTTATCTCTAAGTTCCTGGTTGTCTCCCTGCCGAAAATTGGTGCAATTTCCTATTCCTTGTATCATTTTTATGAAATGCTTAGAAAGTTCAAAAAGGTAATATTAACAAAAGTATACTGGACTTAGTTTCTTCTAAAATGTCCTAGTATCCACATATGTTGCATGTCATGTCTTCAATTTAAAACTGGGTAATTTGATCCCAAATTGTAATAATAATATTAGATGATTAAAACAAAGGGTTCAAAAAGGATTTTCATTTCATAATATATAAGTGTATATGAGTAACTACCTCTGGTTAGCTTTATAACTGTAGTTGGTTGACAGTTAGCAGCTTTAGTTAGATTTCAGATACAACTAACTCTTGTAAGATATCTCAGTGGCTTATGTAACTCTAAATGCAATATACAAATCCCTTTTCTCTTCTCTAGAGTTTCTACATGGTATCTAGAGCTCTCTGATCCTTTTTCGTGGCTTTTGCAAATTCTGGTGCAACTCTAGTTAACACCGGTGGCCCGATTCCAACTCTGGCAAAACAGTTCTGGTGCATCTCCAATTCACACAGTTTCGATGAATCAAGATGTTTCTTCTTCGTCGTTGCCTACGACAAATTTTTCGCATCAAATTGCAAGAAAGCTAGATGATAAGAACTTCTTGCTGTGGCGACAGCAAATCGAGCCAGCGATCATTGTGCTTGGACTCAATCACTTCGTTGCAAGTCCTCATTCTTCTGCAATATCTTTCTGATGAAGATCGCGATCTAGATTGCATTAATTCTCTTTCTCAATGTAGTAGAAACAAGATCAGTTTCTCCTGGTTTGGCTTCAGTCTATGCTTTCGAGCCCAATGCTTGCTTGAGTTCTTGGATCGAAACACTCGTATCAGGTATGGGACAAAATTCACACGTATTTTCATCACCAGATGTGAACAAAGGCACAACAGCTCCTATCAGAGCTCCGTCACACGACGCTGGACAACCATCCAGTTTCCGATTCCTCTCTTGAATCAAAGCGCTTATTGATGTGCTTGCTTCAGTAGGTGATGCTGCTACCTATCGCGAGCATATAAATGCGATTCTGGAAGGACTTCCTAGGGATTTTGACTCGACCATCACTCAAATTGAAAGTCGTCTACCTCATATCATCATTGAAGAAGCTGAAGGATAGATTCTTGCATGGGAGCTATATCTTCGCAAATACACCTGACTTGAATCTTCAAGTAAAACAGTAAATCTCCCTCAAGCGAGTTTGTGACACTCCACTGAGAGTGACAACTTGAATTCGTACTCCGACACCAATGCTATGTATACAAATCAGTATTCTTCAGATTCGCGAGGTTCTAGTGGCCGTAATGGCCGTGGCGAAGGCAGTTTCAACCGTGTTGGCGGTTGTGGCGGTCGGAGCTCAGTCCAGTGTCAAGGTAGTCAAGTATAATCACATAGCTTTGACTTGCTACAATAGATTCAACCCTCAGTATCAAGCTGCCAATGGTGGTAACAATAGCAATTATGGGAACAACAACAATGGCAATTATGGGAATAACGAAAATCATAATAACTGGTCTCACAATCAGAATCAGAATCAAAATTGGGGTCTGAATCCGAACCAAAACAACTGGAGCAATTCTTCTGCTTCCAATTGGAATTCAGAGCAGAATCAGAATCAGAATTGTTGGGAACCAAGCAATCACACAACAATTGGTATTAGAGCCGATGGTTCGACTTGGTGACCAGCTCAGACGAGTAAAGATGGCGGTGATGGATCCATGGACATGGAGATCCTTTGTATCGAAAGCTTCCTGGCAGGTGAGTCCATGCATGGAGCCAGTCAACGAGTCCTGCAAGTGTTGCGGCGGTACAAGGTAGGCCACCATTGGATACTTGTGAATTGAAAAAAATGGCTTCCGCTCGACGGGAGGCTACCATTTGGGAGAGGCTCACACTTGAGGGGGAGATTGTTGGACTACAAGTGAGGTAAAGTCCCACATCGGATAAAAAAAGAAAAGTTGAGCACCATATAAGTGAGGACAAGACCCATAAACCTGAGCTTTAAGGTTTTGGGTTAAAGTGTGGTGTCTAATTCACTTATATGATTTGCTCATGGCTCATTGGTGTAAATCTCTCCGATATTTACCCCCTCGATTTCCCAACAAGAATCACAACTTCAGAACTCTAATTCTAGGCCTCATCAAGCTATGGTGGCAAATTTACTAGGAGACTGTGCAGGATCAGGTGACTGTGAGACAGCAATGTCAGAACTGGGAGACTCAATAGAGGGTGAGGAAATCTGACTTTGAGGTGGAGATGAATTTGAAGAGGGAGGAGGATGAGAAAGAGACTCAATGATAGGTAAGACAGTAGAAAAGGATGCAGTAGGAACAGAATTAGAATGAGGTAGAAAACAGTTTTGTATAAGGAAATTGATGTTCATTAAAAATGACATCTTTTGAAATAAAAATTCTACCAGAAGAGGACAGGACAAGCACTTGTAGCCCTTGTGACTGGGTGAGTAACCCAGAAACACACATTCAGAGGACCTGAACTCAAGTTTATGAGAATGGTAAGGGTGCAAGAAAGGAATGCAAGAGCAACCAAACACTCTTAAAAACTGATAACCTGGTTCAGTTTGAAAAAGAACAGTATAAGGGATACCCAACTTAAGAGAAGCTGAGGGAAATCAGTTTATAAGGTACACAGCAATTTGAAAAGCATGATCCCAAAAGGAAAGAGGAAGGGATGCATGGCTGAGAAGAGAGACCCAACTCAAGCATGAAACTGCCTCCGCCACGGCCATTATGGCCACCAGAACCTCACGAATCTGAAGAATACTGATTCGTATACACAATATTGGTGTCGGAGTACAAATTTGAGTTGTCACTCATTGGTGTGTGACGAACTTGCTTGAGTGAGATTTACTGTTGGCATGAAAGAATTACTTGAAGATTCAAGTCTGGTGTATTTGCAAAGCTGTAGCTCCTGCGCAAGAATGTATCCTTCAGCTTCTTCAATGGTGATGTGTGGTAGACGACTTTCAATTAGAGCCAATGGTCAAGTCAAAATCCCTAGGAAGTCCTTCCTGAATTGCATCCATGTGCTTGCGATAGGTAGCAGCATCAGCTACCCAAGCAAGCACATCAATAAACGCTTTGATCCGAGAGAGGAAATCAGAAACTGGACGGTTCTCCAGTGTCGTGTGACAAAGCTCTGATCGGAGCTGTCATGCCTTTGCTTGCGTCTAGTGATGAAAATACGTACCTGATTACGAGTGTGTCGATCCAAGAACTCGAGCAAGCATCGAGCTCGAAATGTAGACTAAAGCCAAACAAAGAGAAATTGATCTTGTCTCTGCCACATCAAGAAAAGAGGATTATCACAATCTTCATTAGAAAGGTATCGCAGAGGGATTTGAGGACTTGCAACAAAGTAATTGAGTCTAAGCGCAGTGATTGCTGGCCCGATTTGTTGTCACCACAGAAAGAAGTTTTTATCATTTAGCTTTTCTGTGATTTGATGTGAAAAATTTGTCACGGGGAACGACGAAGAAGAAACATCTTGATTCATTGGAACTATGTGAATCAGAGTCTCACTAGAGTTGTTCGCCGGAGTCAGAATCAGGCCACCGGAGTTGCACCAGATTCTGCGGAAGCCATGAAAAAGGATCAGAAAGCTCTAGATATAAACTGCTGTGAGACTAAGCTCCATAATCCAAAACTGTGTGAAATATTACTCTTTAATAGACTATGCATCTAGCAATTATATAAAATCTAAACTTATTGAATAAGCAAAGTAATAGTCCAATTTATATAAACTTCTGTACATTCTACAAGCCCTTATAGGAGAAGAAATAGGGAGGTAAAATAAATAAAACTTCTCCCATGACATGAAATCAAGTTATGCAGTTCAACTTTTGGAGAAGTTAGGTTTGAAAGCTTCTAAAAATGTTAATGTGCATAAGTTAATTTTAATTTTTTATTTTATTTTCTTCTCCTACAAGTATTTGTCAGAAGTTTATCCTAGGTCGATGCCTAATTAGTAATAGCAAAGTACCAATATATATGTGATATAATTGTTATAATAAATATAACTTGAACTGTATAACAGAAATTTAAGATTTTTGTTAGGTTGTCACTGAGAACTAGAATGTTTTGTTTCGAGTGGAAATAATGGATTTTAATATTCTTACAGTAGATATTATTTCATTCATCCAAGGCTTTAGGCTAGAAAATTTTATGGGTTTTCACAGTGCTGTGTTGGGTAAAATGGATACAGGACAGAAATTTGAAGTTGACATTGCTTCTAGTTGTAGTGTTGATATTGGTTGTTGGATGACAAACAAGCTATTGGATTTACATTAAGTAATGAACTGTTTGGATTTGAAGATTAAAAAAAAAAAAAAAAGAGCTTTTGAAAGATGCTAAGGTGCATAAGTTGGATTTATAAGAAAAGTTTGATTCAGTTTACCTTTTATATTCATTTTATTTTCTTTTTCTGTCTACTGGACTCGCTATTTTTTTTATAAAAAACAAATTCATTTCTATATGTGCATGTTGAGAAATTTATTTATAACTGGACCTTAATATATTGAGAGAGCAACATGGTTTGTGTAGATGAAGCTTTTATCCTCAGCATTATTTTTTTGTTTACCTTGCAGGTTGTCCATGGGAGAGAGCCTTGAGGGTGTTAAGGGTGCCTTTAGCAACTAATCAACACGAAATTTCTGAAATGGAGGTGGAAGCTATGGTGAATTTATATATGCCCTGTTAAATGTAGATTAAAGAAAACGTCCAAGAGAGTCTTGAGAGTATTTTTTCTTTCAAGTAATTAATTATAAATGAACCAAATATAAGTATGTGCTCTTAGAAATCCAGTACAATCTAGAACAGAACAACGCTTCTCTAAAGGTGAGTGCCTTAGTTTTTTAACCCTTCGAGACTCTATTATTAGCATTTTGAGCAATTAGTGTAAAGGGTTTGAGTTTAGATAGAGATACTAATATTCTCCCAAACATTTGAGATGGGATATTGGGATGGGCGAGAAGTTGATGCATTTGAAGATCCTTAAATACCAATTTCCTTTGCAAATAAATAATAATTTGGTCCTTAACTCCAACATTACAAGTAAAAAGATTTCCTCTGAATTTAGTCATCATTATCAAATTATCAATTTAGATCATGATATCAATGTGTCAATTACCTCTAATGAAGTGTTAAGTATCAACTTAGTTCTACGTGGCAACCCACATGCCGAATAACACTCTGCCTTTTGTTGGGAAAATTTTAAAAAAAAAAAAGTTTCTTTAGCTTTGGCTAGTAACCAAGGTAGTTAGTTAGTTTGTCATGTTGCATGTCCTTTGCAAATCTAAACTGTTTAGAAGGGGAATTCCCAAATCAATAAATGCTCGTTTTCATTCTATCCATAAATTACCCTAAAATCCATCAATGCTTATCAATTGCAAATTTAAATAAGGGAAAAGGGTCTTTGAATTTGGTGAACAAGGTAGTCTGGTCTGCTGCAAAGAATCTTTAAGCCCCAAATTTTGATCTTGTCTCGATTTGGTCGTCCATAATGTGGGTTCTCTTGATATACATT
>PYAF01001378.1:220331-232976 GCA_007407185.1 Glycine tomentella | reverse complement strand
TTTTTTTTTTTTTTTTTTTACATTTTGTTCTCTTTTTATCTCTCAACTCTTTTTCTCTCTTTTTGCCTTTTATCACTTAAAAATCCTTGCATTTGCACCAGACTCACTCCTAGTTTAATTTATTTCATAAAAAAATTGGACATTTGATAATGTTGAATACTGGTCCAAGAGAATGAAATATTTGGTATAAAGTTGGAATCTCTGGTGGGATTTTGCAAACTGAATTTCAATGTGATCACTTGCAAAGACTTAACTTTCAAAATTTGCAAGAGATGACAAAAGTGAGTAAATTTTAGAGTGTCCATACCTGATACCTAAGTGTAATTCATGCTTGCTTATATCATCCTTTTGGCATCTGGGTAGTCTTCTTCGCATGATTGCATGAGGAGTGCACTCATGTGGAATCTCATGATTTTAAGTGCTCATTATTTATGGATATTAATTATAATTTCTAATGCTTTGCACTTGTATCAGTCTTTGTGCACACTAGGAAACCTTTTTGAGCTAAGGTTGGTGTTGGCATTTGAATCTTGCACTCCCTTATTTGAAACCTGCACCTCCCAAGCAATTCAGTAAAGACTAAAATACCCTTAATGAGAGCACATTCATTCCCCAACCCTAACACCTCGTTCTCCACCTCCCAAACCATGGAAGCACAATGGCAGCCTCGTTCACCCTCCTTCCTTTGTACTTTGCAAAGCCCTTGCATCCTCACATTAGATTTTACATCTCACAAGTTTTAAGACTTTAGTCGTCATACTATTTGTGAAAAGAAAGAACAAAGTATGTAAAAAAAAACCAAACAGAAAAGAAAATGGCAAAGGAAAAATCTAATGTGATGATATCATCAGGCACATGCAAACATCAAGCACATGCAAACAAAACCTCTATTTAAAAGGGAAAATGGTGAAGTGAAGTAAAAGCGAGAAAATTCCCTCATATCTCAGCTTAGAGAAAATCACGTAGTATAAAGACAATAGAAAATCAAAAGCCATTGAGAAAAGAGATAATTTTTGTCTGTTGGAATCATTTGGGAGGTGCAAGATGAGAAATAAAGGTGCAGCATATAAATGCCGTTGGTGTTATGTTATTGGTCTGATGCAATTTATTGGGCCTCATGCCTTTTGGCCTGTGTGTTAGCTTTAATCTTTTTTATTTTTTATCTATTAAAAGATTCATTTTAATTCTTTATATTTTTGTTCTGGTTCAAAACGATCTTTCGATTTATTCAAAATTAATGTCATTAACAATTGAAATCGCACACCATAAATTATTAATATGAAATGCTAATCTTAGTTTTGCATTAAAAATTAAATCTCACTTTTATAATTTAGAATCATTTAAAATTTAAAAATATTTTTGATTTATAAAAAAAATGCAGAATTAGTTTTCGAAAGAGAAATGCTATAGTGAACGTAAGGCTTCAAACGAAATAAAAACCGATCCATTCAGCTAAGTGTCATTTGTTATGGATATTTTTATAAATATTCAGCTGTTTTTAGCTTTTAAAAGAAATCTTATTCCTACTATACCTGTTCCGTTCCTGAAGAACGGACGTGTTTTCCAACAGAGAGTTGTGTATTGAAAAGAGAGAGCTAGAAAAGTGTACCTTGTGAATACCTGGATGGCTGTATTTATATTGTGAATTATGGGCCTTGGGCCGTGGCTTGTAGATAATCTATTTAAGAGGATAATAACAGAAGATAATGAACAATTATCCTAGCTTGAATAAGGATTATCACTACCTTGAAGATAAGATATGAGGAACTTTCGAATGTCTGAACTGATTAGATAGATTCCCTTATCTTTTACCCCGGTATCTCGGTATTTCCGGAACAATACCCCTTTCTGCTCTCTCGAGAGAAATGATTTCAATAGGCATGTGCTGCTTCCTTTTCTTTTTTCTTCTAGCGCAGTAACGCATAGCAGTTGTTGGAAACAAAACTTGAAGACACGTTTGTTTCCGTATCAGTGAAGAACACGTATGAAAATTTCAAAGAAACATGGAAGGCAACTCTCATTACTCTATCTCTATTGATACTCCATTTGAACCAGGTGAAATTCCTCAATTAGTTTCGTTGACTGCATGGCCTGGAGATGCAATTGCTGAGTTCTCTCATCTATGTTTTTGGTTATATGGTGGTACTGTATACTAATATATTTTTTATGCAATTTTTGTACAGCATCCAATATGGTCTTAAAGGCCTTAAATTTAAAACTGATGCAAGGTTTATGTAGCAGCTGGTTCGGATATGTTGCAGGGTGTTTTGGTTTTGCTTTGCAGAATTAGGATGATGTGTGCAGTAGTTTTGTATATCTCATTCTGGATTCATAGGTTTGTAGGATATGGTGCATGGTGTTTTGGTTTTGCTCGGCAGAATTAGGAGGGTGGATGCTGTAGTTTTGTATATCTGATGCTGGATTCATAGGTTCATAGGATATGTTGCAGGGTGTTTTGGTTTATCTCTACAGAATTAGTTTTTCATTTCCTTTTTCCTCTATCAGATGCCGGTGCATAACATTTGTAACATGCTCAAACATGTTTTGGTAATTTGCTTTGATGCATAATTATATTTTGGTTTTTCAAGAAAAAGGAGAGTCAAAATGTAGCAGATTTAAGCTTCACACATTCTGTTTACAGTTTACACAACAACAAGCACAAGGTGATCTTTATGATCAAATGACAAGAATAAAATGAAAATGTCAAGTCTTTATACATGATGAAAAGAATTACACAGCAAAAGAATTACATAAGATGTTTTCCAAATGACCAAACATAAAGCTATATCCCCCTGATACAATGTCTCCCAAATCCCCTGTTATATTGCCAATAAGCATAAGGAAAATAAATACATTCTTTATCATTTAATTCATCCAGAATATTAAATCTACTACTACTAAAAGTTTCCCTCAATTGCATTGATACTAGTCAACTTACAAAACAACTCTCACACCCAAACACTGTCTTCACCTATCATGCATCCACTACTAAAAATTCTGCATAATTTTTGTCCATCATTGTGTGTGTCCATGCTAAAATTAACCTTGTCCTCCTTTCTAGTCTCAATATACAATCCATATTAGATAAAATAAAAGCCAGCTTTCTTGCTCTCCTTTGTTGGCAATGTTCGCAATGTTCATGACACCTTCTACATTAAAAATCAGAACACAAACCCAACAGGATTTAATTGACATAAGCGTTAACAAGTTTGAAAGCGCTTCCCCAAAAATCACAACACTCGCACTCCGACGACAAAGATTTCTCCTTCGCCTCCGACAAATCCTGCGGCCACTTTTGAAACCTCGTATGCGAGGTCCCTCACTTCGATGCTTTTCTTAGCAATACATGTATCAATCGTCACATCCGCAATCGCCAGGGATGCCGACACGCCGAGGAAAACGCCAGTGCGGCGACGACGGCAAGGTTCCTGGCGAATGCAACATCCGCGGCGGAGACGGCGCCAATCACGCCGGTTACGACAAAATAAGGTCAGCGGCGGTAGCCATGGACGGCGAAGCCGTCGATGAGGATTCCACAGCGACCACTTAGGGATTTCCACTGCGTGAAGAAAAAAGAAAATGAAGCAGTGCCTTTCCATATCCTCTCTCTGCAGAGAGTTGAAAAGGGTAAAATAGGAAGTGAGATTTCTTTTAAAAGCTTAAAGCAACTTAATCTATATTCTATACTAATAATAAAAAAGATAATATAATATTTTGGTGTAGACATTTCAATATTATTTTATCATGTTGTTGGATTTTTTTGCTTCTTTATAATTTTTAATTAAAATAAATAATGAGACATGGCTCTCCACTAGTATTTTAATAAATCTCCATCACAAATGACACTTGCTGAATGGATCGGTTTTTATTTCGGCCGAAATATTTCATTCAGTATAACATTTCTCATTTCAGAAATTAGTCATCAGAGAACAAATAAGTTTTTCAGGAAAATAAAACCAAAAACGTTGAAGGCATGTATAAGTTAAATGTTAAATCAACTTATTTCTGTCCTTTACTTTTTTAATTTGTTTTTTTATCTGTTAAAAAAATTATTTTAACTCTTTATATTTTTAACTGGTTTAAAATAGTCTTTCCATCTATTTTTTAAATTAACGTCATTGTGGTCATGCATATGAAATGAGGAATGGAGCCTGTTGGCGGCGATGGAAAAGGCGACTGAAGGCACGACAGAAGAGTGTGTTTCTCTATATTAGATTAATTATATTTAATTAATTAATAAGAATTGATTGTCAACTTTATAATTTTTTAAATAAATTATACTCGTTAACTAAAGTTAATTGAAATATACAAGTAAACGAAATTGTCTGTTAGAGTAAATTATACATTGATGTCATTGGCTCCGACAACACTAGTGTCCAAGGAATTAGACGTAATAGTAATCGTGGCCGAAGTTATGGCGGGAGACGAGAAGGTTGTGGAGGTGGATATGATGGTGGTGACGTGACTACGATGGTGGTGGTTGCTCCCGCCCGGACGTCATGTTGATGGTGAGAACGACTGTGAGGAGGAAGAGATGATGTTGTCGTGGGAGAGGAAAGAAGTGGTGGTAGTAAGTGAAGAGAAGTTATTGAAGAAGATACTTAAATTATTAAATGACCTTTAGAAGTGAGGGAGTTAGACGGTAATGTGAGTTAAACAATTATTTTTTTTTGTAGTGTAAAAAAGGAAAAATATCAAGTACAATTTAAAAAATATACAAAGGATACTGTAATATCACTAAATTTAATTAAGGTAATTTTGTTGATATTTGCGTAGTTAAACGGTTTTACGAAAGGGCAGTTTGGTCTTTGTTGGAGGTACGGGTGTGGTTAGTAATTGCTGGACGCACCCCCCTGTTTCTTGTTATAAGGCAGCAGATACGTTTTGTGCCCTTTTGCTTCTTCTCTTTTCTTCTTTTCTGGTTTCTCCTCTTCTCCCAAGCTCTCTTCTTGCCATTTTCACTTGTTTAGTGGTTGAAATCACTAAGCAAGCAAGAAAGAAAGTCCTTTTCTTTGTTCTTTGTTGGTTTTGAGCCTTGGGTGTTGGTGATTTGAAGAGAAGAGTGGGTTTTGAACTTGCCCATTTTTGTTCGGTGCCGCTGAATCGTGATTGAAAGCTATAGAGTGCTGGTCTACCCTCCATTGTGGTGTATTGAACTCTAAGGTTTGAAATCTCCTCCTATTTCCCCTTGATCCTTGAGGTTAGGGTTAGGGTTTGGAGTGAGATTGATGTATGCTGAGTTTTAGAAGGGTGAAACAGTTTTTAAGCATGATTTGGAGTGGGTAGAAGTTGATTTTGAGCTGATATGGTGTTCCATGCATAAATCATGCATGCATGTTCATGACAGCCAAGAACACATATTTGGACAGTTCTGGTGTTCTGTCCATAGCAGGAGCTATCGGTGTCCAAATGGTGTAAAACCGGTGCCATTTGAAAGCTAAGAGAGTTAAGTTTACTCTGGAATTTGGTGCTATTTTTGGAGACTCCTAGAAATTGTGGTGCAGAGTTATAACAGGCTGTTATACTCTGTTTTTAGCAGATTTTTCTGCTGCAGAGGTCTATTTTGCAGAAATTATAACTCTGTCTAGGATGATTCAAATCGAGTGTTTTCAGTGGCTATAGAAAGATGAGTATGTGAACTTCATGCTTGTAAAATATCAGCTCATTTGGACGAGTAACCTGGTGTGGGTTGTCCTCGAAAGATGGCTGGTTGAGTTGGTCTGTTGCTGTCAGCACTATTTTAGTGCATGACAGTTCTGGTTTTTAGTTTGCTGCAGAGGTTGTGGTTCATGGTTTTTGATGAATCCAGTTTTGTTTAAAAGATAAGAGATATATCTTGATGCCTCTAAATTCTCGTGATTTTAGGAGCTTCCCACAAGGATTTATGATTTTTCCAAGTGGGTGTAAAATCTGCAGAATTTTATGCAGCAATTTATGCTTTTGCGTATGATTTGCTAGAAATAAATGCTTTGTACGGATAGGATGGTGATTGATTTTGCTTGTGTGTCTTTGTATAGGGCGTGACACCGAGGGTGTCAGTGGCGTAGCCCACAGTTTTGGGATTGAACCGCAGAGCACGGTTTTGCCAAGTAAGCTCATCGTTCTGGGGATTAGTCTCTTTCTCTTGTTTACTACCCAAGTGGGTGATTGATGCATGCCATGCTTGTTTTGCATTTGTTTATGGGCATGCTGTGGATTGAAAGTCCTATTTGGATGATTATGTGTGTTAAAGCCTGAAAGGCTAGATGAACAGTACTTGGAGTGATACTCAGTCCGTTCCAGAGATGTATGATGAACCCTAGGATAGACATCGAGATAGTGGGAAGGTAATGAGATACCTGTTGTGGCAGGTGTGAGGGCCTTGGGCCTTAATTGATGAACACTGTGAGAGTGTTCTATGATTTGTGATGAGATAAAGACCATGAGATGGTCAGTGATGGACCCTATAGGATACTGGAATAGTATTAGGCTAGCTGAGGTTCCCTAGCCAAAGGAAGAGTTTGAGGACTCCCTGGAATAGCTGAGATTCCTTGGGAGGTGCCACTGCTCTCCACTAAAGTCCTAAGGGTGGATTACCCTACATGGATGTTCCTCCTTAGGCAGTGATATTGAAAGTCCTAGAGGGTTTTCCCAGGCCAGTGTATGTGATTAAGTCCTGGAGGGTTTTCCCAGGCCAGTGCTATGAAAGTCCTGAGGGGTTGGGTGTCTCCTGTGTGAGATGATCCCTCTCAGGCCAGTGTTTGGAAGTCCTAAGATATTGAGTGCCTCCGGTGTGAGACGATCTCTCTTAGGCATGTGATTGATAGTCCTGGTGGACGGTGCTCCCGTAGTGGATGACTCCCCAGGCAGAGGAAGTCCTGGTGGACGGTGCTCCCGTTGTGGATGACTCCCCAGGCAGTTGAAATGGAAGTCCTGATGGATGGTGCTCCCTGTGTGGATTGACTCCTCAGGCACGTGTTGTGGAAAGTCCTGGAGGTGATTGCCCATTTATGGATGTTCTTGCCCAGGCCAGGTGGTGTACAGATATGTTGTATCTCTAAGAGAGGACATCCCGAGGGGGTAAGAGCCTAGAGCCTCTTAGATGAGCCATATCTGGATTCTGGAAGTTCTGAGTTAAGAGATTCCTCAGGCAATGTGTGTGTGTGAAGTCCTGAGTAGGTGACTCAGGTAATGCTGGTTTAGTAATGAGGTGGTGCCTCTTTGATATGAACAGTGTCCTATGGTAGACACTATGTTATGGTACCTCTGTGAGATTAGTCTGAGATGGCTTGGGAGCCAGTATGAGGTGGGAGACCTCTGATGCTGATAGCATCCAGTTTTACCCAGATAGCTGGGAATGTGTGACGGCCAGGATGATGTCCTAGGCCTTGTTATGTTTTGTTATGTGTGTTTGTGCTTGGGGGTGAACCAGGGTAAGGGAGGATCTCCCAGAACCCTGAGCTTACTGAGACGTTTGTCTCACCCTGTGTGAGGTTTGTGGTTTTTAGGTACTTCTAGAGGAGAGAAGTTACCACAGGGCAGGAGGCCCTAGCTGGGTGTGCTGGAGATGGTCATGGGCTGCAGATGAAGATTAGAAGTCTCTTTATTTTTTATCTCTGTCTTGTACCCTGTATAGGGATAGGGTGTGAGTGTACACCCATTTTATTGTACGTATGTTGATGTATAACCACAGATGTGGTCAAAACTATGAGTTGTATGTATATGTATATATTATACTTATGTGTATGAGCTATGTTTCCTCCTGATTATCTCTGTTTTGTTTTCTATGTTTTCTGCCTATGTTGTTGTGTGTTGAGATAACTGGATCAACAGGGGCCTGTTTATGATGCTTTGTGATGTGGTTTTAAATTCCATGCATAATGAAATCAAGAAATTCGATTCTATTGCTTCCGTACCGCGTTTAGTTAACGCTGATAGCACGCTTATGCTATTATTAATGATAACACGTCCAGAGTGTTACAGATACAAGTGTAATTATCTTTTATAAAGATAAATTTTATAATCTTTGAATAAGATGCATTGGATATATATAATATATCTAATGGTTCTAAATGATTGTTCACAAGTTGACCACTTGTTTAATGATTCACGATAAAATCCACCCAAAGAAATGATAACACTTAAATATAATCATTAGATAAAAACTAACATTTTAAATTATGTATTTAATCTAAAGATCACATTAATTTTTAATTAAATACACAACTTAAATCATTAATTTTATTTAATATTATAATTAAAAAATTCATGATAACTAAGTTTTACTAACAAATTTTTGGTATTAATAAAATTGTGACCGAATTCTTTGAGTAAGGTTTGAGTTTAAATTTTATGAATAAAATAAATATAATATAAAAGGATCTACATACAAAGGAAATTAGGGTGAATGAAAATATGTAAAATTAAAATGAAAATAGAGAATTATTTTATGCATAACAATAAAAAATACTTATTACGACAATCAATTATCTCTATAACATGTTTATTGAAATACAATAACACTTAAAACAAAAAAGCATAGTCGATTATCAATTTTATTAATCGGTTATTATAATGAGAGAACAATTTCTATATCATTTCTCACTAATTGTGACACACTTTCATATCCACCAATTTTTTGTATTTCTCTTCTCACTATTTCATTTCAATCAAACGAACTCCAATTTTTAATATCCTCTTTATTTTCATCTTCTTATTGTACCAAAAAAAATATCCTAAACAAGTAAGAGTTCTTACCTTAAAATTCATAAAAAATTGTTTCCCTCATAAAAACTAAAAAAATATAATACTTGTTCCGTTCTGGAAGAACGGAAATGTTCAACAAGGATTGTTGGTAATTAATATTAAATCAAACACTCTTCTCTGAGGATGCTTATGATGATGTAACACCCTAAGGAAGAAGATCACTACAGAATGAATACACGACACTAATGGCGTGAAGTGTGTTCTCTATGTGAATAGAAAAGAGAGAGTTAGAATGTGTGTACCTTCCTCCATTAAGGATACTCTATTTATAGGATACTGACCTGGACTCTGGTGGAGTGGTGGTTGAAGCCCACTATCTTTGGCCGGGATCTTCGGTTATCTGAATAACTGAGAAGTGACGGTTATAATATTTGTTATATCTTTCTATTGTGATATTTGTTATATCTTCTATCCTTTGATGGTTAAGATATTGGGTTGTTGAGAAGTTTGAATATTTGAATTAATAAGATAAATGAGCCTTTTATCTTGGGCCAAAGAAAATTATCGTAACAGATGCCCCCAGCTTGGTTGGTTAGCACTCTGACCTGCCAAGCTGTGCTAGCAATTATCGCTGAATCGAGGTTGATGAAGATATTCAATTCTTGAGTTTTAACCCTTTCTTGGGCTTTACCCTCAAGATTCAATTCTTGAGTTGTTAACCCTCTCTTGGACTTTACCCTCAAGATTCAATTCTTGAGTTTTTAACCCTCTCTTGGGCTTTACCCTCAAGATTTAATACTTGCAACTTAACCATTTTTATCCCAGAGTGCCGTTGCGATAATTTCCCTTCATTATTTGACATGCAAAAATAATAATGTTTTACACATATATTATTATAAAAATACTATAAAGAATGATTTATGACGCTTCATATTAGAAAAGGGGGAGAAGACTTAGCTTTTGCTTAATCTAATCTGTGTTGCCGCTCATGAGACAAGATCCACCCTCGTAAAGTGATATTGCGCATATGCCAACTTGACTTCCCTATTGGTGAATCTCACATTCTATATTGATGATGTTGCATTCTATATTGATGAGGCTGCCTTCTTGTGCTCTGCACCCATCATATTAGGATTTTGATTTGCAGTTGTTATGCTTTCACCATTATTGGGTGGGAATCGAATTTTATCGTTTCCCATGGGCCCATCATCTGATTTAGCAACGTGGATGAAGTCTCAACTGGACTCATTGCCTCGCAACTATATGTCCGGATTGGCTTCTATTTGTGCAACATTTCTTGATTCTCATTATGAGCCGGATTCTCCATGTTCCTCCATTTGAAGCGCTGCTCTATAAGCTGGGAAAACCTTCTCAATGTGATAAGTAAAAATCATGGGACCTATCTTGGAATCCACCCAAATTCTTCACTATCAATAAAATGAGATTACGCAAGGGTTCCGGCAACCATTACAATCAACAAACAATTTCAACAAAAGTTGTACCAAAACATCACAAGAGGTAGGCATACAAAATAGGATTACGTACGAAATTAATTTCTACCACCATAAATAATAATTAACAAATCCCAACGGTCAAATTGATTTATTGCAAGAGAGGAACATACTGATCGAATTTGAGGATAATTCAACGGTTGATAAAAGAGATAACTCTTTCTCAATATCACTGCCCGAAACAAGATAGAAGAGAGCAGAAATTCTGATAATCTTTGTTTGCAGTTGAAACATTCCATCTTGAAAACACTTTAATGAATGATCCGAACGGTCAGAATGTAGAAAAATATTTCAGTAATCTTTTCTCAAATTTTGAACGCGATTCAATGGTTAGTGTGAGAGAAATGTCTCTCGCAATATCGCTGCCTGCATCAGAAAACGAATTCTGAACCATTTCGTTTTGGGATTTTCTGGTGATGCTTCAAGCTTCGATTCAAGAAACCAACCGTTAGATGTGAAGAGTGATGAGTCACTAACTTGTTGTAAAAGTTTCAGTAAAATCTAACGGTTAAACAAGGAGATCGAGAAGATTGAAGGATGACAGTTTCTGCCCTTCTCAACATGCGAATTTAGATGTTCTTTTTCTCCTCTCCTTTTTCTGTATCAGAGCATGGGTGTGTGGCCTAATTGTTACTTCTTGTGTTTACCATCGGGAAAGTGGGATTTGAAATTTAACGTTCCCACATACGGCGCCAATGTTTCGTTTTGGAAGAACAGAAATGTCCAACAAGGATTGTTGGTAATTAATATAGGATCAAACTCTCTCTTCTCTGAGGATGCTTATGATGATGAAACACCCCAAGGAAGAAGATTACTACAGAATGAACACACGACACCAATGACGTGCAGTGTGTGTTCTGTGTGAATAGAAAAGAGAGAGTTATAATGTGTGTAGCTTTCTCCGTGAAGGATACTCTATTTATAGGATACTGACCTGAACTCTGGTGGAGTGGTGGTTGAAGTCCACTATCTTTGGCCGGGATCGTCGGTTATCTGAATAACTGAGAAGTGGCGGTTATAATATTTGTTATATCTTTCTATTGTGATATTTGTTATATCTTCTATCCTTTGATGATTAAGATAATGGGTTGTTGAGAAGTTTGAAATATTTGAATTAATAAGATAAATGAGCCTTTTATCTTGGGCCAAGGGAAATTACCGTAACAATACTATTATAAGAAAACATCTAATTATGATTTTTTTAATAATAATAAAATTAAAAGGATAAAAAATAATTATATTAAATCTTGGTAAAAAAAGTATTTTAATAATCATTATAATATTTAATTATTATCATATAATATTCATATTATTTAAACTCATTAAAATATCAACCAATTGTCAATAGTGACACACCTAACAGGACACCACCTTAATAATTTTTCTTTTATAAGTACTTTTTTTAATCATGTTATTGATATGGATTCTCTATTGATTTTGTCAATGACTAATCTATTTCGAAAAACCTAGCTAACCATCTTTAGTAAGATCTTTCCATTTTAATCATGTATTTTTTCATCAGGAGACTTAAAAACGATCATACCATCCTAGTCTCAACCATATATAATGTCGATCAAGGATCAACAAATGTTGCTTTTAGGACTTTGTTAACACCTTATGAGAAATCAAAGTCTTTGGATTCCAAAAAAAAATATGATTGTAAGACTTAAACTTAAAGTAATTGATAGAGGGATACCATTAAGAGTGGAACCTATAGCTTAATTTGACTTAATATGGAAAATTTACCAACCGTTCCTAGTTGGTAGAGCGTGAGACAAATTGTCTTGATTACTTTTGTTTAAAAATAAAACTTTCATATGTTAGACAATTATGTGGAGAGCATGCTTAAAAAAATCAAATCTAATATCTCAGCAAAGGACTTTAATTAACCACTCTTATTTAACTTGTAAGAAAAGTTATTTATTTTTATTTTTATTTCCCCGTCAAGACAACGAAATAAAAACCAAAGTTTTGAAACCCATTATCCAGTGTGAAGCAAAACAAAACAGAGAAAATGGCATTGTTGTGTGGCGGCACGCCATGGTCGAAGGTGATAGTTCCTCCCATTTTCCACCACTCTCACACCCCTCGCACTTTCTTCTTCCGACGACGTCGTTTCTCAGTCTCTGCTCTCTCCGAACAACCACCACCCGTTCGCGTTCGTTTCGCTCCTTCTCCCACCGGAAACCTCCACGTCGGCGGTGCCCGAACGGCCCTCTTCAACTACTTGTTCGCAAGGTCCCTGTTTTCGCCCTAAAAATTCGATTTTAAAATCTGGGTCTCCGTTAGTTTTGAGTTTTATGCTTTGTGGTGTATTGGGGTGTGGTTTCAGGTCCAAAGGTGGGAAATTTGTGCTGAGAATTGAGGACACTGACTTGGAGAGGTCCACTAGGGAGTCTGAGGAGGCCATGCTCAAAGATCTTTCTTGGCTTGGACTTGATTGGGATGA
>PYAF01001378.1:202183-220231 GCA_007407185.1 Glycine tomentella | reverse complement strand
GCCCTAAAAATTCGATTTTAAAATCTGGGTCTCCGTTAGTTTTGAGTTTTATGCTTTGTGGTGTATTGGGGTGTGGTTTCAGGTCCAAAGGTGGGAAATTTGTGCTGAGAATTGAGGACACTGACTTGGAGAGGTCCACTAGGGAGTCTGAGGAGGCCATGCTCAAAGATCTTTCTTGGCTTGGACTTGATTGGGATGAAGGTTAGTGAGTGAGTGAGTGCATGTGCATTCAACAATGATATATGGATACCTCTATGTTATAGACACTTTTAAGGAAAATGAAACCTACACATGAAAATGAACATTTAGAAGAGATAAGATACTTGAATTACTGAATGACATCATAGTATCTTTTTTTTTTTTTTTTTATAATTTATTATATCCTGAGTGTGTTAAGAGAGTGTGTTGCTGGCACTCCTCTTATATCTCCTGAATGACATTTGAGAAACTCATTATATCTTTATTTCTCTCTTTTCTATCCCTCTTTTTTCTCTCTCTCTAGGTGTTGCATAACATAACAATGGATGTCCACTAATATTTTTCCTTGTGGAACAATGATATATGGATACCTCTATATTATAATCACCTATATGACAACCCTTTTATCTCTTTCTTCTTGTCACATTATATCACCTATTATTTCTACATCAAAAATAATTTGTAGACACCTAAAACCTATTCGACATTTGATACCTAGTGAGATAAAGAAAGAGAAGAAAGCAAAATGTAAGCTGAATAGGTAAATGGATGCAATAAAAAGAGGGACAGAGAAAAATGGTGAGTGCTAATGATGTGTTTGAACTGATATGGTGTTCATGTATCATTACTCTATCTACATTTCTCTCATCTCTTTCCCTTCTAGGTGACAAATTACATTGGGGTGTTCACTAATCTTTTTCCGTGTGCATTTTTCATGGTTTTGCTGTGGTGAAATTTTTGTTCATGGTTAAGTGTATGTTTTTGTGGGTTGTGGTGAATTTGTTAGGGCCTGGTGTTGGAGGGGATTATGGTCCTTATAGGCAGTCTGAGAGGAATTCTTTATACCAACAATATGCGGAGAACCTACACCAATCCGGTCATGTTTATCGCTGCTTCTGTTCTAATGAGGTACTTTGGAACTTGCTTCAAGTGAATGTGTTGCTCTAGACTGGACCTTGTTTGTAATGTTGCCTTTGTTGTCTTAGCATGTCTATATATGTTTGGGAAGGTTTTAGTGCCTACTGTTTGTGTGAGTTTTATGAAAGATGGTTTTTTTAATTAAAAATTGTTTCAAAATATTTATGCTAATTATGTAAGTTTTTCCAAACAAAAACCCTCTAAAATGCTTCGTTAGTACTTTTGTCATACAACCGCTTTTTTTTTAAGCTTGAAGAAATGGTGCCAAATTATGAGAAGCAATTCTCTAAGAAAGGAAACTTAGGCTTTGTTTGGGAGAGGGATTTTAGAGGGAAAGGGAGGGAAGGGAAAGGTTTGGGTAGTAACATCTCCTTGTTTGGGAGTTTTAATTTTTGAGGAAAAGAATTTGAGGATTTTTAAACCTCCTCTGAATTCTTCCAAACCATTAAAATTGTTGTTTCCCCGATTTGGGGATTTTTAGAAGGAAAAGTAATAAAATTACTATCCTAACCATTATATAATTTTTTTAAATTTAAAATTAAGTTTTATTTGTAAAATATAGAGTGTATTAATTTTTGAAGTAAGGGCAAAATTGTAAAAGTATCTTATTAACTCTTCATTTCCCTCTTTTAATATATTTTTAACTCCCAAACAAGGAGGAAGGACCTTCCCTCATTCTCCTCCCTTTCTTTCCCCTCCCTTCCCCTTGAATCTCTTTCCTTCTCTTCCCCTCCTAACTTCCAAACAAAGCCTTAGTTTAGAAGCTGCAGAAAAAAAAAAACATATATTTTACTGAAATAAGCTAATACAAAGCACACACTTAATTAAGATATGAAGCGGGGATTTTTCCCTTGTGCTTCAAAATGTGTCATGTAACAATTTTTCCCTTAATTGCACATCATCGATAACATTCAAATTTGAAACATGAAATGCTTTGGCTGTATTTTGTTACTCTGTCCATTTTTGAAAGATTTGATCTGCTGTAAAAGCTTCCTTAGCTTCAATTTTTGGTTCAGTTTATTGAAAAATGCTTTTCTCTAAGGTTTCTTATTTTTGGAATGTGTACCACTTAAAAAGAAGTATGAGATTATGAGGCTGGGCCACTGGAATTTGGTCATTTTTTACTGAACTAGTTTCGGGACTTTTATATCTTTGGTCATAATTGTGTCAAGGTTACCTGTTAATCTTGATTTTTATTCATCTTAACAGGAACTAGAGAAAATGAAGGAGGATGCTAAACTAAAGCAACTGCCTCCAGTGTACACAGGTAAATGGGCCAGTGCAACAAATGAGGAAGTAGAAGAAGAGCTAGAAAAAGGAACTCCTTACACATACCGGTTTCGAGTCCCTAAAGGAAGTTTAAAAATTAATGACCAAATACGAGGCGAAGTGAGTTCTTTCCATCCTTTTCCAGTTTTTACTTTCTTTTTTTCATTATTGGTACAAATAAATGACTTCAATTCTTTAAATATATGTCACCTTCACCTCATCCAGAAATCAACTGATATCATTGAATTATTTTATTTCATCCTATAATTTTCTATCCATGATCCTTTTAGAAACAGAAGGTTAATATAATGCTATGAATTTAGCTTTTTTTTCCTTCTAGATTAAACTTTTGTTCTTGAAAAATTGATCAATTTTGATCTTTGTTCCTATAAAAATTTCCATTTGATTCTTAATTTTATTGACATAAAAACTTTTAGTCTGTGACATTATATTTTCTCAGTTAAGTGATGACCTGACAAATAGGTCACTTACATGTGCATAACCTGATTTTCCTGTGTCATCACTTTACGGGGAAAATCTAATGGCAAGGACTAAAATTAGGGATCAAATGGGGAAAAAATATTTTTCATTGGGGTTAAATAAAAATTGGCTAATTTTCAGACAAAACATATTTAAGCATTTTTGTTTTTTCCCTCATTTGAGATGTGCCAATCATTAACAAAATATGGGAAATGATACATAACATTTCTTTCAAAATAACATTGACTGGCTATTAACATACCTTGGTAGTGTCTTGAAGGTTAGTTGGAACTTGGATACACTTGGAGATTTTGTGATAATGAGGAGTAATGGTCAGCCTGTTTATAACTTTTGTGTAACGGTGGATGATGCTACCATGGCAATTTCCCATGTTATCAGGTAGTATTTATAATTTCTTAGTTAATCAAAATGTTTCAGAAAATACTTTTCACTAATTTATTCTGTGAAATATTTTTATTCAGGGCAGAGGAGCATTTACCAAACACTCTAAGGCAGGCATTGATATATAAGGTAAAGTACAAACCATATAGATATACATATCACCTTTTACAGCATTGGTTTTTCCTTAAAATTCAAAGTGAGTATAGTGTAGTTTGTTTCTCAATTCAAGCCAATACCAAAATTAAGAATGTATTCAATTAAGATATTGATTGAACTTGGTATTTATCCTGGCCTATTGTCAGAACATGTCTAGATCAGCATGTATGGTATCATTGATAAAATTCCAGTTGTACTTTTTAGAAGTGATTCATATATTATCAATTACCTATATGCTTGCTATATTCTTAATTTCTTATTGCTTTGGAAAACTCATTCTGTTATGGCGGTTGATGTTATGAACCTGGGGGAGGGGGGTGCAAAATTATCGATGACTTTTATCTGACGTTAACTTTAATTAATAACTTGCTGTGTAGTGAAGATGTGATTCAGGAAGAATAAAGATTTTTCTTCTTTGATTTTTGTTTTTTGGGGGAACGGGGAGTTGAATGGAGGTAGTGAAGAAAAATTAAATGTTCAATTGGAAGTGTGAAATCTGATGTTCTGAAAGAATGGGAGTGACAGAGATGGAGATGATAAATTATATGTCGGAATTCAGAAAACTGAAATGTTTGGAAAGTAAACAGTGGTCTAGGTTATGATATACAAGAGAGGTTTTATATGAAAGGCATCTATCATTTAATGATGCCAAAGAGGGTGAAACATGATATGGTGTTTAGTAGAGGCAAATAAATTTATAACCCCAGAATGATGGACATGATAAACAAATTTCAAATCAGAAAATATAGTAGCAAAAGAAGATTGGAAAAAGTTCTCCTAACTTGATTTATGAGATTGATTGGGAGAAGTGTTGACCAAGTTGTATTGATTTTCAACAATAAGTAGCTTCCCGAAACCAAAGGATTGGGATGTCATTGTATGTTAGGTAAAATGAACAAAAGAGAGAGAGAGAGATGAACAGTAACTGAATTTCTTTTATTTCGAAAGAATGAAAAGTTGTTACAAAGCTGTACACGTGAGGTATTTATAACCTCTTAGAGCATCTCCAACGCGGTATCTTCAAGTGTTCCTTCAGATGACGAACCGGTTCCTTGAAAACCTTCAGCGTTGGAGGTTGCTTTTGTGGAGGAAGCGCACCGTCAAAACTCAGACACGTTCCTTATATAAGGAACTGAAGCTTGTGATTAAAATAACATTTTCAGCAATCAACTATCAGTGAAAAAGAAGAGGGAAACAAACCATATTGTGGCGCGGACGACGGTGGTTGCGCGATGTGGAGTTCGCGTGAGGAAGTGGCCGCGCAAGGTGGAGGTTGTGCGAGGAGGCCGGTGGCAGGAAGACAGCGTTCGTGAAGGAGGACAATGGCGATGCTGCTCAGTGGTGACGGCGACGTGACAGCAACGGCATGCGCGAGAGTGAAGAGAGAGCTTATCAGAGAAGAGAGAAGAGAGGGTTGAGTGAGTTGAGTGGGGAAGAGAGAGGCACGGTGTGGCATGGTGTGGGTGTGGGGAAGAGAGAGCTACGGGGGTGGGTGTGGAGAGGTTAGAGAAAACCAAGGGATTGTGGGAGATTAGGGAGAAAGTGTGAATAGAAGGAGAAAGTGTGGGAATAGACGGGAACGTGTGGGAAGTGGGAACAAAGAAGCTTTTGGAGACTTTGTGTGTGGTGTGAGTGAAAAGAAAGCTACTTTTTGTGGGAAAAGAAATGGTGGAAGATAAATCAACACGAAAAATATGACCGTTTTAGATCAATGGGTGTAAACGGTATAATTTTGGGTGTAAATTTTAAACGGTATAAAGTTAACGTTACAAATATGACCGTTTAAAAAAAAATAACCGTTGGTGAAAGCTTTGTTATAAATATAGGTGGATTGTTTTGCTTCTTTACACACAATTGATACTTCTAATTTTTTTGTTCCTATCGATATTTTTTCTGAAATGGATTCCAATCAGTATAATTATCAAGGTCTTTACAAGTTTTTGCAAAATCAACCACCCCCTACCAGTGAAAATCTTGCAAATCCACCATATCCATCCCAATATGTTATGTATCCACCAGTACCCCATACCAGTGAAAATTCGCAAAGTAACCCACATCCACCGCCATGCTTTATGTATCCTCAACCACCCCCTACCAGTGACAATTCGCAAAATCCACCTCAGTATATGATGTATCCACCACCCCCACACATGTGGTATATGCATCCTCCATCTAATGTAGAGTCACCTACCGGTGGTAATTCTCAAAATCCACAATTTTCTAGTCAACCATCACCTTCCATTAATCCAAACACGTATTATAGGCCTTCTTTATCCAATATTTCACCCCCTATGAATGATGTTGAGGTAGTGGAGGGTGACCACAATGGTAGTGGGAAAAAATCACGTACAACATTCTCGGTGGTAGAAGATGTGATTCTTGTCCGGTCATGACTCAATGTGTCAAAGGATTCAATAATCGGTGTCGACCAAACATCAAAGCAATATTGGACAAGGATTAAAAATGCGTACAACAATGACGATGTGCGTGAAAGAGGGTTATTTTGTGAAAGAAGCTCGACTCAGTTGAAATTTCGATGAAATAGGATCCACCCAGCAGTACAAATTACAAAAGTTTAATGGGTGCTACAAACAAGCAGATAGGCAACGGAGAAGTGGAAGTTCAGAGAAGGATTGTATGACTAATGCTCATTTGATTTACTCGCAGGATACAGGTAAAAAATTTGAAGTTGAACATGCTTGGTTGTTGTTGAAAGATCAACCAAAATTCGATGCAGAATTTATGTCAAATTCTTCAAAAAGAACAAAGGTTTCTGCAGGTGGAAATTACTCGTCGTCTTCTAACACCGAGACACCCATTGAAGCCGAAGAATATGATGAGCCATCGCCAATGTCTCGCCCAATAGACAAAAAGCAGCAAAAAGAAAGAGCAAAGGAAAACAAGCTTCTAACAATATCGATTTATCTGGCATAGAAAATGTAATGAATGAGAAGAATGCAAACACATTAAAACTCATTCAGTTAAAGGAGGAACAAGAAAGGCGTATACAGTATGAAATCCTCATGAAGGATACATCCAACATGTCAGATAAACAATGCGAAGACCACGAAAAGTATTGTGACCATATTAGGAAGAAGCTGTTTAATTAAAGTTTAGTCCGTATGTTCGAATTAGTTGTTATTCAGTTACTTTGTATGCAGTTATTAACAATGTAGGTCCTTGTTGTATGTTATATTGAATTTTTTTTTTTTATGAAACAAGTTGTTAGAAACTAGCCGTTGGAAATTAGCCGTTATAAAACTAGCCGTTGGAAATGAAGCTATATAAATGTCTAATGTTTCATCATTTTCACATGTTCTCATACAAATTACGCAATATATCTCTCTCATTTCAAACACTTCAGATACCATATAATGGATCCAAACATCGATTTAGATGAAGTTTTAGATCAAATGATAAATGAGGAATTGGAAGACAACACCAATGAAGACCTCATTAGGTTGATACTTCAAAGTCAACAACAACTACATGGCAACACCGTCGGGAGTATGCAAAGAAGAGTGGTACATCGAAATCGTAAAGAAGTTCATGATCGATTGTTCTATGACTACTTCTTAGTAAATCTTGTGTACACAGAGAATCAGTTCCGACGAAGATTTCGTATGAGAAGGCATGTGTTTCTTCAAATTGTAGATGGGCTCAGCAATCATGATGAGTACTTTCAAGAGAGGTTCAATGTATTGGGTCGAAAAGGACTATCTCTATTATAAAAGTGCACAGCTGCACTTCGTATTTTGGTTTATGGCTCACCTGCTGACAGCGTAGACGAATATGTTCGAATTGGTGAAACAAATGTGGTGGAATGCTTGGAGCGATTTGTATCAGGCATCTGCACCATATTTGGGAATAAGTACTTGAGGAGACCAAGTAACGAAGACACCGAACGACTACTACAGCTGGGAGCGGCACGCGGATTTCCAGGTATGTTAGGTTCTATTGATTGTATGCACTGGGAATGGAAAATTTGTCCTGTTGCATGGAAAGATCAATTTTGTCGAGGTGATCATCGCAATCCAACAATCATTCTTGAAGCCATTGCATCACAAGACTTATGGATTTGGCATGCTTTTTTTGGCACCGCGGGTTCAAATAATGACATTACTGTGTTAAATGGATCTAATGTGTTTGATGAAGTTTTGTCGGCACGTGCTCCCGCAGTGCAATACACAGTGAATAGAACCCAATATAATATGAGATACTATTTAGTCGATGGTATTTATCTAGACTTTGCTACATTTGTGACCATCTCAATGCCACAAGGAGAAAAGCCAAAATTATTTGCTCAACGGCAAGAATAGGCAAGAAAAGATGTAGAACGGGCGATCGCAGTGCTCCAATCTCGATTCGCAGTTATACATGGTCCGTCATGTTTTTGGGATATTGCTAAAATGAAGAATATCATCTATGCATGCATCATATTGCATAACATGATTGTCGAGGACGAACGTGACATATATCAAAGTAATATTGATTACGATAATGTAGGTAACAACACGTCAACATTCGAAGTATCTTTAGGTGCTCACCCTAGTATCAGATCAACATACCTTCAAAGGAGAGCAGAGGTTTATGACAAACAAAAACACCAACAACTCCAAGCAGATTTAGTTGAGCATATTTGGGAATGTTTAGGAAACTAAAATAATAATAACTAAATTTATGTAATTTTTTTTCGAGGTCTAGGTTTTTTATTTATTTTGATGTTATTGTGTTTAATTATTTATTATTATATAAAATTTTGTTTTATATTGTTACGCATTTCGTTTTATTTATTTTAATTTATATTTATGAAAATTGAAAAAATGTTAAGTTTTATTAAAAAAATATAAATATGTGGATTTTTTTTGAGTTCCTTGTGGTTTCTTGCATTGGAGCAAATATTGGGTGAGTTCCTTAGGTGTGACATGACACTGTGGGGACCACAAAAAGTACTGCGGGGCCACAAAAAGTTGCTTAAGAAACCCATTTGGATTCCTTGCATTGGAGATGCTCTTACCACTAACTTGATGAAACATAATTAGGAACTGACAGCTGTACTTACAACTGTGCAGAGTACATAAAAGACTAACTACAACCTTGGTAATTACTAACTACAGCTTATTTACAAAGAAGTGCTGTTAGCTTACATGCTCTAATATCCCCCCTCAAACTCAAAGGAAAATTTTTTCAGAAGAAACATTTTTCACATTGAGTTTGTTCTTGAGAAAATCAAATCTGGAAGGAGAAAGTGGCTTGGTAAGAACATCTGCCCATTGATCCAAAGCAGGAATATGCACAATAGAGAGCTGCTAGGCCAGAATTTTCTCTCTAACAAAGAAAACATCTATTTCCATATGCTTGGTGCGGCTATGAAACACTTGATTGTGAGCAATAGATACAACACTTTGATTGTCACAAAAAATAGTAGGAGTGGTGAAAGAGACTTTTAACTCAGTGAGAAGAGCATGAATCCAGGTCAATTCAGTCGAAGTTTGAGCTCAGCTTCTGTATTCAGCTTCAGTGCTAGACCTTGCTGTAACTTTCTGCTTGCGAGACCACCAAGAAATTAAATTGGAGCCAAGGAAAACAGCAGAACCAGGAGTAGATCTTCTGTCATCAACATCAGATGCCCAGTCAGCATCACAAAAGGCATGAAGAGCTAGAGGCTGGCTGACATCAACTGATTTGAACAGAAGTCCATGATCCACAATTCCTTTAAGATACCTTAAAATCCTCTTAACTGCTGCCCAATGAGACTCAAGAGGAACAGCCATAAACTGACAAACCTTATTTACTGCAAAACTGATTTCTGGTCTGGTGAGAGTAGCATATTGCAATGCACCCACCATTGACCTAAACAAAGTAGGATCAGAAAATATATCAGCACCATGTTTAGATAGCTTACAGTTAGAAAGCATGGTAGAAGAGATGGAGTGAGCTTCTGCCATGTTGGTTTTATGCAGCAAATATCTAATATATTTGCTTTGGGTCATGAGAATAGAACTATTGGACAGATGCTTAACCTCAATACCCAAGAAATAATCCAAATGTCCAAGCTGCTTGAGTGAAAACACATGATTTAGCCTAGTGGTGAGCTGCTGAATTAGAACTTTGGAGCTTCCAGTAATTATAATGTCATCTACATAAACCAGTAGATAAACAGTATGTGACTGATGGGTGTAAATGAAAAGAGAAGAATCACATTTACTCCCTATGAACCCAAACTGAAGTAGAGTGGACTTTAATCTGTCAAACCACTGCCTTGGAGCTTGCTTTAACCCATACAGTGCCTTGTTAAAAGCTTGCAGACCAAGGTTTTATCTGCATTTTCAAAACCTGGTGGCTGTGTCATGTATACAGATTCTTCAAGGAAACCATTTAGGAAGACATTGTTTACATCAAGTTGAAATAACTCCCACCCATGAGAAAGAGCAAGCGTGAGAACAATTCTTATGGTTACAGGTTTGATTACAGGTGAGAAAGTTTCATGAAAATCAAAACCCTACACTTGATGGAAGCCCTTAGCAACTAACCTGTCTTTAAATTTATTAACAGAACCATCAGCATTTTCTTTAACCCTGAAAACCCACATGCACCCAACAGCTTTCCTGTTAGCAGGTAGAACAACCAACTCCCATGTATTATTTTTCAACAAAGCATCATATTCTTGTTTCATGGCAGCAAGCCGGGTTGAATCTGCCAATGCCTGTTTCACATTTTTTGGTTCAGAATGAACAAGAAATAGGGAAGGATGTAATCTAGGATTATGAAGACCAGATTTGGACCTAGTTTGCATGGGATGAGTGCTAGCAGGAATAGAATTAGGTACAGAAGCAGATTCAGAAGAGGTATCAGTCACAACAATGTTTTCAGAGGTGTATTTTGTGTAGACTTAGACTCAACAGTGGTGACAGGTTGAGAAATAGATGGAAAAACAGTAGGATTAATACCAGAATTAGGAGAGAACCCAGGAGGAACACTGGGAGAGAAATAGAAAGAGATGAGGAGGGCTGAGACTGTATAGAAGTAGGCAAGTCAGCAGGTGGAGATAAATTTGGATTTAAATTGAAATATGAATCGAAGTGTTTTTCAGGACTAGAATCTTTTGAAAACATTTCAGAATAAGGAAATCTTCCCTCATTGAACAAAACATCCTTAGAAATGTAAATTCTACCAGAAGGAGACAAACATTTGTAGCCCTTATGAGAATTGGAGTACCCTAAAAACACACACTCTTGTGATCTGAAATTCCGCTTGTGAGTATTGTAAGGTTTTAGAAGAGGAAAGCAAGAACAACCAAAGGTTCTAAGGAACCTAAAATCAGGACCCTTGTGAAAAAGAGTGGTAAAAGGAATGTCAAAGTTGAGAGAGGCAGTAGGAAGCCTATTTATAAAGCATAATCCCAAAACTGCAGGGGTAATGAAGCATGATGCAGTAAGGTAAGACCCAAATCCACTGTGTCTATGTTTTCTTTCAACCACACTATTTTGATGATGAGTGTGAGGAAATATAAGTCTATGAGAAATACCATAGGATGATAAAAGAGTAGAAAAAGGCCTGTATTCACCCCCTCAATCAGATTGAACATTTTTTATTTTGGTGCTAAGTTGCAATTCAACTTGAGTTTTGAAAGCCTGAAAAACAGAAGATGGTTTCAGCTTTAGTTTTTATGGGGAAAATCCAAGTAAATTTGGAAAAGGCATCAATGAAAGACTCATAGTACTTATATCCAACAAAGGAGGTTAAATGAGAAGGTCCCCACAAATTAGTAAATATAAGTTCTAAAGGAGAATAAGTGGTAATGGAGGGAGAGGAGGGTAACCTATGAGATTTACCCATACAACAGGATGCACAAAAATCTGAGACATTTTTATTAGACAGTGAAATATTACAATGGTTGAGAACAAGTCTCATTACATGACTATTGGGATGGCCTAACCTATTGTGCCAAACATTGCTGTTACAAGGAAAGGAAAAATCAGAATTTATATGTTTTGAGGAATCAGCAGAAGTGGATAAAAGGTAAGGAGAAATATCTTGAAGCTTGAGATTATGAAAGCAATGGAGACCATCAGTTCCAACTGAACCTCGAAGCAAGATTTCACTTGTTTCCTGAGATTTTACAAGACAAACATGAGGATGAAATTCAAAGAAAACAGAATTATCCTTGGCAAATTTACTGACACTTAACAAATTTTTTGAGATGGAAGGAACATGAAGTAATTTTTGTAATTTAAAGGTGAAGTGACTATTATTAGGAGAAATAAAAGAAGAGGTACAAGCACCATAGATACCTAATCCTTCACCATTACCAATGAATATTTGATCAGGCCCATCAAAGTGATTAAACTGTTTGATATGCTGAGATTCTCCAGTGACATGGAAGCTGGCTCCAAAATCTGGAATTCAGGAGGAGTGATCAGCACCAGACCCAGGAGTGACAGTATTTGTAAGCATAGCACTGGGCTGATTAGGAAAGAGGTTGCAGATTTCAAATTAGGATTAACCGAAGTGTCAGAAGGCCTTGTATGATCAAATCTGGATGAACCAAGATTATAAGGAATAGGCTGAGAAGTGGCAGGATCAAAAAACACTAAGGATTCATGAGGCTGAAAGTGTGTATCAGTCCTGAAATGACACATATTTGCAATGTGTCCATATTTAAGACAAATTTGGCACTAAAAGTTGGCAAATTTGCCACTGCCACGTCCTCTACCAGCTCCTGTACTGCCACGGTCATGATTATTTGTTCCTCTGAAATTCCCAGAATTACCACCCTTATGTGAATTGGAAGGTGAGTATCCTTGAGTATTGTTCAAGGAAGGAGAACTCAACTGCTGAGTTTCTTTGTTGTAACGATTTATACGTTTCTCATGACCATATAACAAGGCTTCAATTTCAGCAATTGATGGAGTTCTTTTCTTGCCTTCAATAACAGCAATAACAAATGCATAGTCTGAAGGAAGTCCTTCCAAAATAGCATCAACATACTCCTCATGACGAACTGGAACACCTACACCAACAAGCTCATCCACAAATCCTTTAATTTTTCTCAGATATTCATCCATAGACCTGTCAGAAAGTGATACTGCACGCATGGCAGTTCTTAATTGTCTAGCCCTGGATTTAGTATGAAGACTGAAGTGTTCATGGATTTTTTACCAGACTTGATAAGAATGATTGGATCCAAGAACGCGAGAAAGAACAGACTTGGAAAGTGTTGATTGGAGCCAAACAAGTAAGGTTTGGTCCTGAACTTCCCAAGCCTCATATTGAGGATTGACTCGATCAGCAACACTGTCCTCCTCTGTCAGATATCGAGGAGGAATAACTGGATTAACCACAAAGCGCTGAAGCCTGTGAGCCTTCAACACAGGTTCCACATGTTGTCTCCAATGGAGATAATTGGAATCATCAAGCTTTTCAGCAATAATATTTGGAAAGGAATGTGAACCTAAACCTGAAGGAGTGGAAGCGGAAGCCATAGAAAAAATAAGCAAAGCAGACCAAATCACGAGCAAGAAGAAGCGAGAGATCAGCGAACAGAAGTGAGCCAAACAGATTTAGTAAAACGCAATTTTGAACAGCAAATCAACCAAAATTAACTCCTAGCAGCAAAGAGATGTGCGAAATGAGAAATCGAAGCCCAATCGAGACCGAATGCAAACGGAAGCATGAACAGGAACAATCACGAGCCAAATAATGTCGCGAATAGAGAGGAACCGACGTTGAACAGTAACGAACATATAAAGGAGTCCAAACCAGCTTCAATCAGCACATACAACACCGAAAGAAAGATCCTTAGCTCAGATGAAACCGATCGAACTCATACGGATGAACAGGAGCAAGCACGACGAAGTTTGCAATCGTAAATCAGATACGCATGAACATTAAAGAAAATCCAATCAAGAACAAGACTGGAACGAACAGGAAATCTGAACAGAACTTGTGAGATTGAACATGCATTGCACGATCAGTGCAAAAATTTTGCTCTTGATACCATGTTAGGTAAAATGAACGAGAGAGAGAGATGAACAGTAACTGAATTTCTTTTATTTTGAAAGAATGAAAAGTTGTTACAAAGATGTACACGTGAGGTATTTATAACCTCTTACCACTAACTTGATGAAACATAACTAGGAATTGACAGCTGTACTTACAACTGTGCATAGTACATAAAAGACTAACTACTAACTACAGCCTTGGTTATTACTAACTACTAACAGCACTTACATGCTCTAATATTGTAGGCTTAAACCATTGATCAAGATTTTATTTAAAATTTTCCTCATTCATTTGTAATTCTTCTTTTTAATTACTTTCTAAAGTTATGCAATAATCTACCTTACTAATTATGCTTTGTTCTGCATCTGCACATGAATGTGTTTACAGGCACTAGGATTTCCAATGCCTTATTTTGCACATGTTTCTTTGATTTTAGCTCCTGATCGAAGTAAATTATCAAAACGACATGGGGCAACATCAGTGGGCCAGGTGAGGTTGATTCATCATTTTGTTTCCTCCATATTTTATCAATCTTAAAGTTATGTTATGACTTATGAGGTGTCACTTGACTCTTCTCTTTATAATTTTACTATATAAGTTCTCAAAAAAACATATTCTCTTGTAATGATAATTAGTTTCAAACTCTAACTGCTCAATCACAGTTCCGGGAGATGGGATACCTACCAGAAGCAATGGTGAATTACCTAGCATTATTAGGTTGGGGCGATGGGACTGAAAATGAGTTTTTTACACTTGATCAACTTGGTTAGTGATTTTTGTTGGAACTCTACTATTCTGGCATGCTATTCTTATAGTATGTATTTGTTTTCAAAACAGGAAATTTGCTTGGTGATTTTCTTACTTTAGAATGCTTTTCTTGTGTTGCAGTTGAAAAATTCACTATTGAACGTGTTAACAAAAGTGGTGCTATTTTTGACTCAACGAAGTTAAGGTAATTTTTGTTTTTACCTACTTCGTATGAATCATCACAGTGTGTTATTTCCTCTAAGTAATCCTATATCCTGCATTTTGAGGTGAAATGGGTCAAATTTCATACAATTACTAATTTCAGATGGCCTTTTGTTCTGAATGTGAAATTCTTGTTCTTTTTCGTCAATAATAGCATACGTGTTGCATTTTATATGAATACCATGGTTGTATGTATAATCAGTTTATTTAGTCATATTTTCACCAAAAAAAGTTTATGTAGTCATATTGTAATATTGAAGTTCTATGATTGGCTGTTCTCAAGCATTTTTGCTAAAAAATAAACAATAATTAATGGCCTTGTAATTTCCTTGATATCTTCACTTTAGGTGGATGAATGGTCAGCATTTAAGAGCACGTCCATCAGAGGAGTTGACCAAACTTATTGGAGAGTACTGGAAGACATCTGGCTTACTCACAGTATCAGATGGGCCCTTTATTGATGTGAGATCTAATTGCATGCTTTTTTGATTGAGTCTCCTTACAAAAGAAAGTGGCTTAGTTTCATTTTTTGAAGCATAATGATGTATTTATTATGACATTTCACATTTTGTAACAATGGACTCAAGCGAGTGATAATACATGGCTGACTAACAGGAAGCAGTTCAACTACTTAAGGATGGGATTGACTTGATAAATGATGCAGACAGGGCCCTTGCTAACTTGCTTTCTTATCCTGTGCATTCTACTTTACAGAGGTGATGCTCATATTCTTATTCTTCTAGGAGGATATTCTTCATTGTGTCATTGGCCTTATAAAATGAACAGGATTGAGATATACTAGGTTTTGTGAAGTTATGTTTGCCGCTAGGGTCACAAACCATCAACTTCTTGTTACCTATATACTCCCTCCATCCCTAATTATAAGATCCTTCCAACTAATTCACGTCTCTTAAGAAAAGTACTTAACGCATTAAATTTGTCAATTATTTGTACTATCATTTCCAAATTATCTTTTTCTTCAATCTCTATCCTCTTGCTTATTTCTCATTAATGTTTGAAGAGAGAATAATTAAGGGTATGTAAGGGAAAAAATAATGAATGCATCTAGAAATTAGAAAAGGATCTTATAAAAAGGGACGATCAAATCAATGAAAAGAGTCTTATAATTAGGGATGGAGGAAGTAATTGTGTATATTATATCTGTGGAACATGATGATGTGTTGATTCATAATGGTGGTGGTTGATGCATTATAATAATTACAACTTTCTACATGTTGATGGCAGCGATGAAGCAGAATCTGTCTTGCAAGATAATCTTTCTGAATTTGCTGCTAGCCTCTTGGCTGCCTATGATAGTGGTGATCTGGTAGCAGCACTTGAAGAAGGCCATGCCGGCTGGCAAAAGTGGGTGAAAGGCTTCGGAAAATTGCTTAAGCGCAAGGTGAGCTGAATTGATAGTCTTAAACATCGCTTGTATTCTACCGATAAAATATATTTGAGTTATATATGTGTAGTCCTGTAAGTATGGCAATGTTTGTCTTTAGTCCCCATAAATAGGGCAATGTTCTTTTAGTCCCTAAAAATACAACTTTTCTTTCTGATCCCTTGTTGTTTATAGAAATGTGTCGGGTGAGGTTCTTGTCCATCACCAAAAATCGTCAAATGTTGGTCTTTTGTTTATGTTTATGGAAATAACTCGAATAAGGACCACATATGTCACATTTCCATAAATGAGCGACTAAAAGATGTTTTGATTTTTATGGGCTAAAAACGAATACTCATTTGCTGGAATTACAAACTTATTTAACCCAATATATTTTCGTATGTCACGAATATGTAACTTAATTTTTTCATCTTCATGTTCAAGGGAAAATCGCTTTTCATGCCGCTCCGACTTCTGTTGACCGGCAAACTCCATGGACCTGACATGGGGGCAAGTGTTGCATTGCTCTATAAAGCTGGGACTAGCAATGTAGTAGCTCCTGAATCTGGCTTTGTGACACTGGATGAAAGATTTAAAATGCTTAGGCAAATCGACTGGGAAGCATTGTCCAAGGACCAACCTGTCAAAGAGACTGCTGCTCCTGTCTAACTTAGAGTTCACTTCCAAGGTCTATCAAATAATACCATGGTTTTACAGATCTGTTTGGAGCCTTTCTTTTTTTTTGCAAATTTGACTAGAGAAGTCTGATTTGTAATATTTACCGAGGGATCTTGTTTAGTCATAATAATGAGTTCCATTTTGTTTAGGCAAGTTTTTGTTTCAATGTGACTAGATTATTTCCTATTTTTTTAATTTGGAAACATGGATATTTGGGAGTGATGTATTTTTTTAATTATTTAAATAAAATATGGATCAGAGATACATTATTTGCTTTTATATATATAAACTTAAGATCAAAATGACAGCACGAGCATAGTTGTGTAAATATTAATTGTTAATTTTAGTTAATGGCTATTACTTTATTATTAAGGAGCTTAATGCTCAATAGAGGTGAGAATAGGCTAGATGGTGAGAATAGGCTAGATCGAATAAGGTTTTTGTTAAACAAGCTCTGTTTAAAAAACTCAAGGCTTGAGTTTGTCCTATTATCCATCATATGCTTTATTTTTGGGCTTAATCTAACCTATTTGAAAACCTAACTTGGCATGTTAGCCTCCTTAGGGCTCGTTTGGTGGTTAGGATATGATAAAATATGATATACGAACAAAATAAGAACATGATAGAATAAGTCTTAAATCTATCCAATGTTTGATGTGCACCATGATACGAACCATATAATGATAGGGCGTGGTGATAATGACGATGGCGGTGGTGGTAGTAGTGGTAGTGACAACGGTGATGATAATGAAAGTGATGGTGGTGGTTGTGGTGGCGATAATGGCGATGAGTGGTGGCAGTGACAGTGGTGTTGGTGACTATGACAAAGATGGTGGTGGGGACAATGATGAGGTTGGTGGCAACGACGGTGTTAGAGGTTTTATAGCGACGATGGTGGTTGTGGTGACGATGATGATAGTGGTGGTGACGACAGTGGTAGTGGTTGCAGTGGTAACAATGGCAGTGAGTGCTGGCAACGACTGTGGTGGTAGTTGTTATGACAACTATGATGATGGTGGTTGGTATGATTGAGATTGTGGTGGCAGCGACGACAGTGACAAAAGTGGTGGTGGTGGTGGAAATGATAACGGTTTCAATAACGGTGATGGTAATAAGGTTGGTGGCAGTGACAATGGTGACGACTACAATGATAATGGTGGTGACATGGTGTGGTGAGGGGGAGAGAGCGACTATCCTATCGTGTTGCTTTCTAACCTAGCTCCCCTCTCCCCTTAGGATAAGAAATACATTACACCAATGTGATAGGATAGACAATAGAGAGCAACTTCATACACCATATGAAACTTCTAATACACCATTATTTTTTTAAAAATACCAAAACTGCCCTTGCTGGTTGTGGACGAGTATATTACTGAGCGGAGCAGCATTTGATCACCATTTCCTACATCTCTTTCATAAGCATTGGTGATTTTCCGTTCGCCCCAGTTGTAGTTGATACGCATTGGTGATTTTGGTGCCGGAGTCGTGGTTGTCGGAGCTGTTGGTGGTTGGCAGAGCCGCGAAGACGCGACGGAACTGTGCAAGGTAAGTGGAGGCAGAGTGGATCGTACGGATTCGGTAATCCGTAT